>LOJH01000338.1:0-31627 GCA_001685095.1 Ellobius talpinus | reverse complement strand
CTAATGGACCAAGCAGTGATTTAATTAATACAGTATCTGTGTGATTATTTCGGGGCTAAGCGGCTGGGAACAACAAGTGGCTCTCTCCTCCTACACAGTACCTCCCTTGGGAGAAGTGCCACGAGACAAGGCACTGCTGTCCTGTGGGTCTTAGTAAGGAAGGTCAGGTGTGAGAGCTCAGACTGTTGAGGGAGGGGCAGCAGGAACCCACCACACTGCTGGGGGCTTCCAGGAGGTCTCTAAATGGGGCAGGGTGAAGATATGGAGTGTAAGCACCACAGGCAGAGTCAAGTTCAGACGTGAGCTTAACCCACTCAGCGGGAAAGGGCTGGAGCCAGGCTCCTCACCTCAGTCCTACCTGCAAGAATCACAGAGTGGAAACCATCTGTCCACACAATGGTCGTGACAGTTACATCTAAGTCTGGGCCATTCACAGTGTGGGTTGGGGACCAGCAGCCTGGGGAGCAGGGAAGGCTGTCTGGAAAGACAGGCTCCCTGTACCCCACACCCATTCAGTTTGAATCCACATTTTGAAAGTGCCCTGGTAAACCCCCTGGGAGGCACACACATGTAACCGTACATGTGTGAAGGTCAGAGGACAACTTGCATGATTTCTACCACCTTACCACCTGCCTGCTGGAGACGAGACTGCCAAGATTCAGACAGGTCTAAAGTCACGGGAGAGCATGGGTCTAGACACTAATAATGTGTGGTTATAAAACACACCTTAAAGTGAATTAGAAACTCTTTAATAGATGATGGGACCAAACTCCAAGACAAGTTGTCACCTGAACACTGTGGCAGTTTGAATAAGAAACGTCCCCATACGCCAGGCAATGGTGGCGCATGCCTTTACTTTCAGTACTTGGGAGGCAGAGGCAGGCAGAACTCTGTGAGTTTGAGGCCAGCCCGATCTACAGAGTGAGTGAGTTCCAGGACAGGTTCCAAAGCTACAGAGAAACCTTGTCTCAAAAGAGAGAGAGAGAGAGAGAGAGAGAGAGAGAGAAATGTCCCTATAGTCTTTGGCATTTAAACTCTTGGTCCCCAGAGGATGGCGCTGTTTGTGGAGGTTTAGTTGGTGCAGCCTTGCTGGAGGAAGTGTGTCACTGGGGGTGGGCTTTGAGAGTAAAGTGCCCCGCCTACTTCTGGCTTGCTGCTTCATGCTTCTGCTTGCAGATGTACGCTCTCTGCTTCTGTTCCCTTCATCATGTCTACTGCGTGTGTGCTGTCCTCACCATCATGGACCCTAACCCTCAGGAACTTAAAGCCAGAATAAATCCTTTTGTCTGTGGCATCACCCCAGTCATGGTATTCGGTCTCAGGAACAGGAAAGTAACTAAGACACACCCATCATGTTGTGGGATAATCTTTTTGTACACTGTGAAGATGTATCTTTGCTAAGGCACCTTCTGATTGGTTTAATAAGAGCTGAATGGCAGTAGCTAAGCAGAAAGAGGTTAGGTGGGGCTTCTGGGAGAGAGAGGAACTCAGGGGGATGAATCTAGACACCAGCAAGACAAGGAAGGAGTCAGACACACAGAATGGAAGAGAGGTTAAAAAAAACCTCATGGAAGAATATAGATTTCTAGAAACAGGTTAATTTAAGTTATAAGAGCTAGTTGGAAACAAGCCTAAGCTAAAGTCCAATCTTTTATAAGTCTCTGTGTCTTTATTGGGGAGCTGGCAGCCCCAAAGAAGCCCAACAAGTCTAGCTGCACCATCATTTGTATGAGAAGTAAAACAGAGATAAGAATCTATACCTAAGCTTTTAAGCACCCAGACATCATTCCTGTAAAGGTACCCATGAGTGCTAATCAGAAGTTATCTCTGCAAAGTGGAACTCCGAATCTGGGGGAAGGAAATTGGGGGAAAACTATTTACTGTGACACATTTCCATCATGTTGACTATGGAGGAATGAGCATTTCCTATTCCAAAATGAATGAAAACAATATGCTTTCCTTTTCCCCTTAAAACTGGTGGGAAGACGTCAGGGTGGTGGTGGTGCATGCCTTTCATCCAGGACAGCCAAGGCTACACAAAGAAACCTTGTCTCAAAAACCAAACCAAAACAAACAAAACCAACAACAACAATAATATAACTGGTGGAAAGGAGCTGGGAAGATGGCTCAAGATTAAGATCACTTCCTGCTCTTGCAGAAGACCCAAGTTCAGTTCTCACTCACCTAGAAACCACCTGCATCCAATCCCAGGGGGGGTCTGTCTGCTGCCCTCTTCTGGCCTCTGAGGTCACCTCCACTCATGTGCTCATGCCCATTACACACGTGAGAGAGAGGGAGAGATGCCAGGAAGGACCAGCTAACAATAACCTCTCCACCGATGTGACTTCAGTACTTCAATATCACCCCACAGAGAACATCCGGCCATGTCTGAAGACATTCTGGGGTGATACTATCTGAATCAAATGCTTAGAAGGTTGGGGATGCCAGCCACCATGCTCCATTGCCCAGGACACCAGGAGTGTCAAGAGTAACAAGCTGACAAACCTGTCTGGTACGCCCTGCTGTGCTGTGTGTGTTATGCCACCTCAGGGCTCTAGCCTTGTGCAGTTCTCATGTAGCAGGTCTGGGTTGACCCAAGAGTCTACACGTGTCACATGACTACAAACTCTGCTGATGCAGGATAGCTGCGAGCGTGAAGCCATCGCCGGCCCATCTTGCCCAACTCCTAATCTTCTGTGGAATGCAAGAGGATGTGCTGGGTTCAGAAAAGAAGCTAGACTCCTGAGGCCCGGTTGAGATGGGGTGGGGCACCAGACGTCACTGACTCGTGCAAAAACAAGCTTGTGGGCTGCTGCTGAGCCTTGTGGGAGGCTTGGAAGCATGGGGTTCACTGGGACTAGAGGTGTTGGTGTCTGAGACTCACCATCCAGGGTCTCCACAGAGAGTTGCAGGCCCAGGTTGTGTCGAGGGTTGACCACCCAGTGGTTGCTGGTGGCTGTGAGGTCAAACACCAGCCAGCCCTCCTCAGAAGCCCAGAGGGTACGACTGTCCAGCAAGAAGAGGTCCGACTCCCTGGAAAGAGGAGAGAGACACACGACTTGAGGTGAGGCAGGTCATGGCTCAGCCACCCTGACAGCCAGCAGCTTAGCAGACTGGGGAAGCTCTGTGTAACAGGACAAGTGGGGAAAGGCACCAGTCCCCTACGCACAGGCTTGTCAGAAAAGGACCTGGGCACAACAGCCACTTAGCAGCTGTGATGGGGAAAGAACATATAGAGAAACACAGGTACACACAGGAATAGGAAGCTGGCACAAAGCCATCTCACTCTACCAGATGTCAGGGGACCCTAACAAGACACAGGAGAGGCAGAAACTACACAGCCTGCAAGTTGCTGGGGCTGAAGGTGATGCCAAGGAGGTCATTCACCATGTGTCTGGCACCACACCAAGAGCTCCATGCAAGGTAAAGCCATAATTCACCCGATGAGAGGTGGAAAACGGCTGGCTAACTGGCTGAGAGTTGGAGCAACAGATGGATTTATGGATAGAAGAATGCGTAGATAGATCAATGGATAGGCTAAGCGAGCAGGTGAATAGATGGATGAAACAGGTGGGGAGGGAGGGAGGTAAGTAGGCAGGGTAGGTAGATAGATGAAAGGCAGACAGATAATGGATGAGTAGGTGAGCAGATGGATGGATAAGTGGATAGATGGATGAATGGATAATAGGTGAATTGATAGAATAGATGATAGATGATGGGTAGATGACATATGGACGAATCAGTGAACAGAGGTATGGATGAGATAAACAGATGGATTGATAGAAGGGGGTGGACGGACGTGTAAGTATGTGGAGGACAGATGGATGGGTGGGTAGAGGAATACCACCCCACCACTGCATACATAACAGCCCTTGTGGATTTTTAGTTATCAAGACTCAGTTTCCACATTTTTAGTGGTTAACTAAATACAAGAGCTCCTATGCTGTGCTGGGCACTGGGGTACAGAGTGCTCCTCTCCAACCCAGACCCTTCCCCGGGTCCCTGACAGTTATCATCAGTCCTATAGTTACCACCTTTCCTGGGAAGAGGGTATGTTTTGTGGCTCACACACAGACATCAGTATGGCACCTGTTGGTTGGGCACAGATCACTCTCCAGGCTCTGGGGTAGAAAGCATGCTGTCGCTGAGTCCTCACAACAACCCTAGGAGCTGGAGAATCCTGCCCACAGTGCTGGGAAGATACTGAGATGTAAAAGGCATGTCTGGATGTGTTTCACTCAACTCTCAGAGTCTTCAACAAATCAGACCTGTTGCTGTGTGTGCCACTAAGCCAGCAACCAGAGCTAACACACAGTGTCAGTCTAGAAAGAGTCTCCAGTTGGTCCCAGTCCCCTCCTCCTAACTACTGCTGGCCATCTCTAGTCATCGGTCTCATGCATCTCAGAGTCTGCAGATTCTCCCTGCTGAGAGCCACAGTGCAGTCTGCAGCCACCAGGTGCATCCACACACACAAGCCAGGGAGCGGAGCTGTGGGCAGAGCTTAGCTAGATCCATAGTCAGTGTCAAGGCAGGTGTGAGATACCAGGGGTCTCACGGGTCAAATTCACCAATGTGGGCTCTTATCTGTATCTTCCCCCTTCTCATCCCTCCAGCCAACAGTCTAGGCACAGAGAACCTAGGTGGTTTATGTATGTCACATACCCAGGCTTGGGAATGGTGGTGGGCACTCCAGACATGGATGACATCACAGAGACCACAGGTGGGGGCGTGGATGGTTTTCATGCACGCTCCCCTACACCTGATTTAGAAAACATTGAATTACATCATTGCTTCAGCTGGAACACTGTGTCCCTTCCCATGCTCATGTTGAAAACTAATCCACAATGTGACGGTATTAAGAGGTGGTCAGGCAATGAAGGCACTGTCCTCGTGAAGGGACAAGCCCTTGTGCGGGGTGTAGAGGGACAGCATTTGGGCCCTTTGGACTTTCTGCAGTTCACTGCACCGGGACAGAGTAACAAGGTGCCAACCTGAAACAGTAACATTCGCGGAACACAGATCTCACCAGTGCCTTGACCACCAGCCTCCAGAACTATGACATGAATTTCTGTTCTTGTAAGTTTCCCAGTCTTGGGCAATTTGTTGCAGCAGCAGAAACAGACTAAGGTGCTACAAGTTATGATCTTAAACCAGTAAATCAGCCATGATGTAAGAGCCTATGTCATTCCTCAGGGCCCAAAGTCCTCCAGATCCTCAGTAGTCCTCTTGGTTACTTATTACAGAGGCAAGGAAGCCCTGTTAGGGTCACACAGGGTTTGAAAGACCCTAAGTTTGACTTCAGTGTCCGAGTTGAATGAAAACAATGACCGATTCTTTAGGATCCACTTACTTCTTCTACTCTGATGTCCCTTTAGAGGTGACTTTAAAAACTTGTTTGGAGAATATCTTACATGGCTTTCAAAGCCACGCATAGGGAAATCTGGCTGGCCTCATCTCCGACTTGCCTGATGGCTTCCCTGATTCTGGAGAACTCCCAGGACTGTCAATGAAGCAGCTGGCTACCCTGACAGTCAGCGAATGGGAGCAAAAAGAAGCCACTCCAAGTCAGCTCGAGACATCTGCTCCAAGCACGAGATGAGGAACTTGGGTGGTGATGTTGCTAGGAAACCAGATGTGCAGGAAGGTGGAAGCAGATGCTGGCACAGGGAACAATGCTTGTGACCAGGGGACAGAGTAAGCCTTCACACAGGCTGCCCTGCCCATGGATGCTAAGACTTCTTTCATTAAAGGTCAGGACACTGAGGCCAAATGTGTCAGGCCAGAAGTGATTCAATCCCACATCACCATGAAGGCAGCCACTCCTCACAGCCATCGGAGTTTGCAGTTTATCTCAGGCATGCATGCAAGAGGCATATATGCAAGAGCCACGCCTTATCTGAGGGGGCAGGAGTGGGATGAAGATGTAGAGACGCCTCACCAGAACAGAGGCAGGACCACGGGCAAGGGACAGCAGGGACACACTCAACAGCATGCTCCCAACTGAGTGGGAAACTGGATTCCTGGTCCCTCTCGTAGTATTGCAAAGGAACACTGGTCATACAACAGAGAGAGCAAGCGAGCGGTGAATGGGCCTCTGGGACATTTTTATTTACCTAGAGCACAACGGTTGCTGCCCATCCCAGGTGAGTACAGAGGTGGAGAAGGTGCAGGTGCTGAGCACCAAGAACAGACACGCATTCATTTATCTTCCCGGCTCCTAGAGCCTGGGTGCTTTCCAAGCCGGCACTCTGAACTTCCCCCGGCCCTCAGTCATGTTAAGATGTCACTCCCAAGTTGGGTTGGGCACGGTGGCACACGCCCATAATCCCAGCACCGGGGAGGCCAACGCAGGACTGCTGTGAACCTGACTTATGTAGTGAGTTCCAGGCTGTAGATATGGTTCCTATTTCACACATGTGGGCATGGAGGCATGTTGTCATTGTCCCAGGGGTAAGCCTTATACATGCTGAAACTAGACTGAGGCACAGGAAATCTAATTCAAGAACCTTTATCCCTAAGCCTTGTCCCCCTCTCCCGACTCCGAGGTCACATCTCAGCAGGGAGGGAGGGAGGTACAGGATCTGTTAGGTCCTGTGTGGCACCTGCTATCCACCCTGCACCTGCACTGTGTGGGACATGGACAGCACCAGACAAATGTACTCAATTTTGATAGACTATTCTCCAAAGACGGCCAAACAGCCAGTGGATAGAAAGAACAGGTCCGGTTGCATCAGCTTTCAGGGAAGGGCAAATAAAAACTAGAATGGGCAAGGTAGTGGTTAAAGGTGCTTGTTGCCGAGCCTGACGACCAGAGTTCAGTTCCCAAAATCCACAAGGCAGAGAGGGGAGCCCAGGCTGTCCTCTGCAAACTAACGAGCAAATGGGAAGGATATACAGAACAGGCAGATAGTTCAGTCATCAAAGTGACTGCAGTAAGCACGAGGACCCAAGTTCAAGTCCCCAGTGCCTATGTACAAAACTGGCTGTGGCAGTGTGTGGAAGGCAGATAAGCATGAGGACCCAAGTTCAAATCCCCACTACTTATGTACAAAACTGGGCGCTGCAGTACGTGGAAGGCAGACAGGAGGATCCTGGGTTTCGGTCAGCAGCCAACCTAGCTGAACTGATGGGCACCAGGTTCAGCAAGAAGTGCTGTCTCAAATAATAAGGCAGTTTGCCTTCCTGGGGACGACATCTGATTCCAATCTCTGGCCGCCAAATACATGTGCATACGCACCCAAGAGACGGACTCGTGGGAAGATGTGGAAAGATACACACACACACACACACACACTCTCTGTTACTCTCACACAAACACACCTAGGGGTGGGACTTAGTGCCCCCTCCCCTCTCCATAGTGTGCTTTTTTTCTAGTACTTGAACAGATCTTGTGCACACTGTCGCGCCTGCTGTGCATCATATGTGCTGCTGCTGCCCTGTTGTGTCTAGGGGACAATGTTTCTTTGCAATCACCCACCACCTCTGGCTCTTACATGCTGCAATGGACGATCCCTGAACCGTGTGTGTGTGTGTGTGTGTGACAGAGATGTACCATTTAAGGCTGAGCATCCCATTGTTTCTTATTCTCTAAACCCTGGCCAGCTGTGGGTCTCTGTGTTAAACACCACCTACTGCAAACAGAAGCTCCTCTGATGAGGGCTGAGAGACGCGCTAAGTTATGCTCTGTCTTTTCCAATGGATAAAGCTCGAGGGTGATGTACAATACACAGGGCAGCGCCTGGCGGAAATAACTTCCTACAGTTTGCAGCCCTTACACAGGAAGCCTGCTTGTGTGTATTCTAGTCTAGAGGGTAGAGAGGGAGCATTCCAAATCTCAATTCTGAAAACATACATGGCTCTCAAAACCCTGACTGTCGGGGCTGGAGAGATGGCTCAGTGGTTAAAAGCACTGGCTGTTCTTCCAGAGGAATTGGGTTCAATTCCCAGCACCCATGTGGCAGCTCACACTATCTATAACTCCAGTTCTAGGGAATCTGACACCCTCACACAGAGTACACACACGCAAAACACTACTGCACATTAAATAAATAAATCTTGAAAAAACAAAGCCCTGACTGTCTGGGCAATACATTCCCGTGTTCTTGTGGTCTTTCCAGAAAACCCAGAGGGTGACGGGACTAAAATTGTCCACTCCATGGACATGTATTGTGTGGCCCTGTCTGCCAAACATGAAGCATGGAGCAGATTTCAGGGCATGCGTCCCTGACTGTTGCCACCACTAATTCTTCTTAAAAGAACAGCAAGGACTGGGGAGATGGCTTGGTCGGTAAAGTATTTACCCACACAAACATGAAGACCTGAGTTCCATTCCCAGATTCCATGTAAAAGAGCCAGACATGGTGGCACACACTTGTGATCCCAGCACTAGGAGGTAGAAGACAGGTCATCCCTGGGCTCACAGCCCAGCCAATCTAGCCTAGCCTATCTGTTCAGTTCCAGGTGACAGACCCTGTCTCAAAAACAAAGTGCAGAGGCTTGAGCGATGGCTCAGTGGTTAAGAACACTTGCTGTTCTCGCAGACATGGGGTTCAGTTCCCAGCGCCCACATGGTGTCTCACACCACCTATAACTCCAGTTCCAGGGGATCCAGTGCCCTCTTCTTGCCTCTGTGGGTACTGCATGCATGCAGTGCAAGCGAAAACAATGCATGTAGTGCACACACCAGCAGGCATGTAGTGCACACACCAACATGCACATAGTGCACACACCAGCATGCACCTAGTGAACACACCAACATGCATGTAGTGCAAATACCAGCATGCATGAAGTACACACACCAGCATGCATGCAGTGCACACACCAACATGCAGGCAAAACACAAAACACACAAAATAAAAACAAAGTTTTTAAATGTTTCAATACAAAACAAAACAGTCTTCAGGATATTCTTCAGGACACAGACATACACTTTCACACACACACATACACACACACCACATACCACACTATTCACACACTCACACACAGAAATAGCATCAAGATACAGGTCACCTTCTCCCCTCCAGAAACCCAGGTTTTCCCAGAGTCCTGCTCTGTAAGGTGTGAACCCTAGCTGACCCTGATGCTGGCTCAGCGATGTTAATAATTAACCACCTGACTGTGGACTGTAATCGGCTGGGTCCAGGGCCCCTCCTCCAAAGGAAACCTGTGAACAGCAGAAACCTAACCCTGGAGAAGAGGGAGGAGCGTCCTACACACACACACACACTCGAATACACATGCAAGCACACACAAACAAGAAAACCTGTGAACATTGGCAAGTGAGAGGAGCGACACACACATACACATGCACACACACATGCTGGGACTCTCAACACATCCTCCCCTGGAAAATTCTACCACTGTGGAAAGTGGGTATTTTAAATCTCCAATGTGGGAGGATGGAGAGTCCTGTCTAGGACTTCTGACTACTCCAAGGCTATTTCTAGTCTGCAATCCCCAGGGGCCATCAACCACTCCCCTGGGAATGGCCACATTTCCTCACATCAAGACCACCAAAGCTTACTGAAAAAAAGAAAGAAAAAAAAAGACACAGGGGACTCTGGAAAATCTAAGGGCACTCCACTGCCAGTGAAGGCCTGTTTCAGAACCCAGTACCCAGCCTTGGGGAACATGCCATATTTGACCACTGCCAAGGGGTCCAGCACCCAAGTACCCAGTGTCTTGAGGGCCCAGGAGAACCTCGGAATCCCTGTAGTTGCAGCTGAAGATGGGGAGTGTTGGTGTCATCATGCTGATGGCTGCACAGGAGGGGGGGTCTGGGTGACAGCCATCAAATCTTAAGTGGTGTGATTAAACATTCTCCAAGTCAGGTATGTTGGTGGAGGCCTACAACTCCAACTGTTAGGACAATTACAGACCCAAGGCCAGCCTGGGAAATCTCAAGTCTGCCTCAAAATAAAAATATGGGAGAGACAGAGACAAAAGGAGACAGATGGGGGATTACAGAAAGATAGGGGTGTAGCTCAGTAAGAGTGCTTACTTAACAGACACCAGGCCCTGGATTCAAGCTTCAGAATTGAGGGTGGGTTCCCAATATCACAGCCCAAGACACAGTTGTAGCTCCCCCAGGAGCCCTCAGGCATGGCTCACCACCTGCAGAGACCCTCAGGCACAGCTCACCACCTGCAGGGGCCCTCAGGCACAGCTCACCACCTGCAGGGGCCCTCAGGCACAGCTCACCACCTGCAGGGACCCTCAGGCATGGCTCACCACCTGCAGGGACGCTCAGGCATGGCTCACCACCTGCAGGGACGCTCAGGCATGGCTCACCACCTGCAGAGACCCTCAGGCAAGGCTCACCACCTGCAGGGACCCTCAGGCAAGGCTCACAACCTGCAGACCCTCAGGCATGGCTCACCACTTGCAAGGAGCAGACACTTTCTTCAGATCGGAGAGAATAACCTTTGGAATTCCCCAGGGTCTCTCCAGGAGGCCTGGTTCAGGGCTGCGGCCAGGCACCTGCTCACCTAACCTCTCTGCCTCCTGTGTTGCAGGTCCAAGAGCCATCTCCACAGAGTAGTGGAGAGTACTAGGGATCAGGGTGTCTGCTGGGCCAGTGCCCCAGGCTGTTACAAAGAAACACTTTGGGCAATCTTCACTGGGACAATGACAGCCAGGAATCACATGTTATAGGAGGTGACAGGCAAGGATGCATCAGGTTCTGGACTGAATGACTCCACCACCAAACAAAAGAAAATGGACTTAAGCTGAGAGGCCAACAGAACAATACATCCTTAGAAGTCCTGAGTGGAGGGCTAGGACTTGAGTGTGCTGTCTTAAATGGCAGGAGTCCAAAGAGACATGGGGGACACCTGAACTGGGGCAATTCTCCAGGAAGGTCCCAAGTCACCACAGAGTCATCAGAGTCAGACATCAGCATGCTATGAGAAAGGGCACTCCCAGAAGCCAGGAAAGGTTACGAACCGAGGCCTCCCCAGGAGTCCAGTGTGGACATCTGGTGACTTTGGTAATTCACCATCTTAGTTTCTGAGATAAGGTCTTTCTGTGAGCACAGAACCCTCATGCTCAGGATTGACCAACCCAGCTAGCCAGCAAGAGCCCAAGGATCTGCTTGTCTCTACCCTCCAACACTTGGGTTATAGATTCGCATCACCATGCCCCATCTTAAAACAAACAAAAGCAGGGTCTCCCTGTGTAGACCAGGCTGGCCCCAAATTCACAGAGCTCTACCTGGCCCCGCCTGGCCCCCATTGCAAATGCTGGGGTTTAAGGTTCCAGCAGTTCCCAGCTTTTGTGTATGTGATGAGCATCCAGACTCAGGATGCTTAGGCAGCAAGGACTCGACCCATTGAGCCATCTCCTCAGCTCAAGAATTTGCATTTTAAGCCATTAAATGTGTGGTCCCTCATTACAGCAACCCTGTCACCATCAGGATGTCTCGCCTCTCCCTCATCCTTATGCCAGTGCCAGGAACTGGAGGGACAATGGCAGCCAAAATGGGATTTGAGGACCAGAGGCAAGGACAGCAATACCCAAATTGGGCGGGCAAAATGCTGACAAAGATCAAGGAAACAGCAAAAGTACAAGACTTCCAAGGGAAGGAGGTTCCCAGGGACACCCCAACAGGACAAGAAAAGAAGAATGAGCAGAGCCAATACAGCCCAGACAGCTGGGACAAGGGTGTCTGAAGGAACAAGTGTGTCTGAAAGAGGGAACAGAAGTGTGGAAGGTGTGATCAGAGACCAGTGAGGAGAGGGTGCAAGCGACAGAGGTGGGCGGGGCCACAGCCTGCAGGCTTCTGGCCACTGTAAGTCAGATGCTAAGACCCAGAAAATAGGGAGCACATTGGGTGGCAAAATCTTTGCCAGATACTCCCTCCCTCTCCCTGCCTTCCATACCGTCCCTCTTTTGGACATGATGGGGGGGCAGGGAGAAAGAGAGAAGGAGAGAGAACATTGCAGCAGGAGAGAAATCCAGAGAGCGAACAGAGCATTTGCAGGCTAGCATGATGTCATGTGGGTAGAGGCCTCATGAGTCAGGAGAGAAGGCCCTTGGCCAGCGTACCTGGAGCCAGCCCAGCAGGCACACTCCAGGCCGCAGGGAGGCCCAGGAGGAAGATCAAAGTCCTCAAACAAAGTTGGCCCCACAGGGTCAGGTCGCCAGGCGCCTGGAGCTGCCCACCTCAGGGTTAGGAAATGCGAGGCTCTTCCAACAAGGACACAAATGGCCCTGACGGTGAAGTCAGAGAGGCCCAGCACTTTTTATAAACCACTCTCTTGAGGCCCTACACATCCAGGAAGACCAAAATTAAGTCGTTTGGGAGAAAGGTGGAAAAACAGATGAGAAGCCACAACACCTCCTGCCATAGCATGAGCTGGGGGCCACCCACCGCCTTCCCATCCAGCCCAGGACTGGCAGGCTGCCCACTGAGGAAGCCCACCAGGCATCCATGGAGGGCCCGAGACAGCCTACACAGCAACCAGAAGGCTGTGCTGTTACAGGCAGGGAACGAGGAGCAGCCATTCACCATCAGGGCTTCAGGAACTTGTCTGCAAGAAGACAGGTTTGAAACTCATCAAGGTCTCCAGAGTTTACCTCATTAGCAGAGGGCCAACGGCCAAAAGGGCTCTGCAGTGAAATAAGCAAATGTGTGACAATGACCCTCAGAGATGCCAAACTGTATGTGCGTAAGTACATTAAAGGCTCCGAAGGGCCTCGAGATGGCCCCATGGCTTGAGGCGCTTGCCACCAAGATGATGACCTGAGTTCAGTCCCCAGGACCCCAGAAGCAGAGAAGTGACTTCTACAAATTGTCCTCTGATCTGTGCATGTGCACATGCATGCACACACACACACATACAGAGACACACACACAATACTTACAATGAATATGTATGCGTATGTATTTAAAGAATTAAAGAATAAAGAATAACATTTTTTTTTCAAATTTACAGGTGTCACCAGAAACGGATTGGATTCCCCCAATTCCCTGGGGCCTTTACCCACTGATCCTGCTCCGAGCCCCTTGGAAGCGCACTCTCAAATCCCAAGGTGGTCACCCACACTGACTAAGGAAAGACCCTGGACACCTCCTCCCACCTCCCACAGGAACCCTGGTTGGTGCTGTAAACTCAGAGACTGGAAGGGGGAGGGGCTGCCTACTCATTCTCCTTCCCCCCCTTGGTGAGATTGACTTAGACACAGTGCAAGGACTGAGCCACACTGTTCACCTAGTGGCACATCAAACGTCATCACAGTGACACAGCGAGATCTTAGGAGCCCCCCCAAGAAACTGTGAGGAGCCCTGTGGAGATTCTGAGTCAGCTCCGTGTCCTCTTAATGGACTCCTGACTGAGGCTGTGGTGCAAAGGCAGATCTTTCCAGACTTTCTCTGGTTGCCCCACTTCCTCCAGTCTCCGGCTCGAGACTGAAATAGGGCAAGGTAACCTCAGACTCCTCAGGAACACTCAAGACATCAACTAGTTGACACTGACAGCTTCCCCGCCGCGTCATCTTTCCAACCTGAAGAAAATAAAAGAACCACAGACCAACTCTTTTAAGATTACAAAACCCAGAGACCAAAAGGGGAGGGGAGCAGCAAGAAATTTAACTTGAAAGTGGCATAGCAGGGAGCTGCAGACAGAAGCAAGCGACTCCATGCCTATGGAAGACAGGCTGTTCTGTTCCCTGCCCTGAGGCCCTCCACGGTGTACTGTGGCCTTTAGGCTGCATCTTACCCTCAGGGACAGAGGAAGTTCCCACAGCTCCGTGTGAATCACACTGCTCAGTGTGAACTGAGATGGTTGAGAATGCTCTCCGAACCACAGGGCATCGAGTGACAAACAAGTGATTTATGCAAATGAAATATTACCACCTATCAAGTAATCAAATTAAGTCAGGAAGACATAACGTGTGGGTGTATCAATACCACCTCAGAGAGCTAAACAGGCAGATCAGCAGGCAAAGTGCTTGTCTTGCAAATATTAGGACCTGGGCTCAATTCTCCAGGGCCCATGTGAAAGCTGAAGTGTGTCTGTAATCTCAGCCCTGAGGAGGCAAGGACAGGCAGATCTCTGGGGTGTGCTGGCTGTCCAGGCTAGCCTACTTGGTGAGCTCCAGGCCAGTGGGGGGGGAAAAAAACCACCACCAAGGTGGGTGGTACCTGTGGTTGTCCTGGTTTCCACACACAAGTACACACATGCACACCCACACACAAGTACACACATGCACACCCACACACAAGTACACACATGCACACCCACAAGTACACACATGCACACCTACACACAAACAAGCAAACACACAGGCACACACAAGATCATAGCAGAGTTAACAGACTCTTGAACTTACAGACATATGAGGCCAATGAATGATGCTCCTGCCTCACCTGCATCATGCAAAGTGGGGGCACCTGGGCCAGTGAGACGGCTCAGCAGGTAAAGGCATTGGTCTCTAAGCCTGATGACCAAGTACAAAGACCACAGGATCCTCACTGGTCTAAGGTGCTTGCCACCAAGCACAGTGACCTGAGCTCGATCCCCAGGACCCACACAGGAAGAAAGAACTACTCCCAGAGGCCACCAGGAATGCATTTCAGAAATATGGCATTTCAGAAATGCAGCAACCAGGGAACGTCTGGAGTGACCCACCTTTGCACCCTCAGCCTCAGACAGGGGGCCATCAAGTTGACTTACTGAGCTGACTCGGAATCTCCATAGGACTCCCCACAGTATCTTGGGAGAACCTTCTACGGTCTCACTGTGTCACTGTGTTGTTTGAATGTGTCACTAGATGAACATTGTGGCTCAGTCCTGCTCTGTGTCCAAGTGGATCTCACCAAGAGGAAATGAGCAAATAGCCCCTCACACCTCCCCCATCTCCAAGTCTACAGTATCAGCCAGTGGCTTAAGTACCCTTACACCAAGGAAACTGGTGTAGCTTCTAAAGGGTCTTCAATAAACTCTTACACTAGACAAACACAAACCTGTACTGCTGTGTTACTGACAGAGTGGGTGTGACCACGCCCAAGCTTAGGATTCTCCACAGCTAAGGCTAATGGAAGTTTCAGGAAGCAGAGAACCAGAGGGGGAAAGCAAAGGGGACGGCTAAGAAAAATGGTTCCTGCTTAGGTATTGGCCGTGAGTCGAGAGCCAGGCAGACATTGAACATGCCTGTGAAGCACGCTCTGCTGGCTACAGTGTGGGACACTGTCTCACCTCCTCTCACGCGTGAGAAAAGGCGGAGGCTGGCCTTCAGCCAAGGACTTGAATGCAAGTGGATTGTCTGAGATCTGGTGCCAGGACCCACATGGAGGTACAAGAAAGGAGAGGGGGAAGGATAGAGCACCTGGGCACCTACAGAGACCTGAGTGTGTGTCCGGCAGGGCCTGGCCAGTGTCCACTGGATACAAGTATCAACAGCTACCAAGACCCAGGAGCCTAGAGGCCTGGCCTGATGAGTTGGCTTCCTGCTCAGGAGGGTAGGGCTCCACACATCATATGAGACTATATCCAGCGTCCCAGGCTGAAATCCTCAGGATGTTTTAGCTTGGTTTGTGAGGCAGAGATAGAGCCTGGTGCCCTGGAGCAAGCAGCTAAGCACTCTATCCCCAGGCACATCTCCCATCCCACTTTGACAGTGTTTGTTTCTTTGTTTAAAGACAGGATCTCACTTTGTTATCCTCACTGGCTTGGAAGTCTCTATGTAGAGAAGGCTGGACTTGAACTTGTGGTCATCCTCCTGCCTCTGTTCCTAGAGGACTAGGTTTATAGACGGCATCCTGATACATTTGCTTGATCATCTTTCTCTGATCTATGACTAGCCTTGGAAGCAAGTGTTAACAAGAGTGATTGCCTCTAGATCTTTGTCCAAACAGCTAGGTTGGAATCGAGGGTCTGGATTCTTCTCTCTAATCTGGGTGGATTCAGGCACTGTGGACAGTGGGAGCCATGAGGAGGCAGGAACAAGCTTAAGAGGAGGTGGGAACGCAGGGAGGGAATGAGGTACTTTCCGCCCCAAGCGTGGCCTGCTCTGGAGGCCTCCCAGGGCTATTCCGCTCCTGCACCTGGGTGTTGCGAGATGTGGCCGGCATCTTGTGTACTGAGGCTGGAGGCCACTCCACACCTTCCATCTCCCCATCAGCCTGCCCCAGAAAAAAGTCAAAAGCCCCCAGCACAAAGCTAGGAGCTCTGCCTTAAATGATGCCTATGGAGGTGGGAGCACTCCAGAAAGAGAATTCAACTTTGCCTCTGAATCCCCTGCAGGGGAACGGACCACAGCTGGGGACCCTGACCAGCACCACCCTCCCCTGCATCTCCCCGCCGCCCCACCCCACTCTTCTCCTAGTAACAAGCCCTCATTTCAGGGTCTGGGAAGGTGGGTTTTAGGAGGTTGCTGAGGGCCAGACTCAGGTCCTTATGCTTTCACAGCAAGATGGGCAAGGCAGTGCGCTTACAATTCCAGCACTGGGGAGGCAGAGAGACAAGAGGGCCCCGGGGGCTTCCTGGCCAGTAGGTCAGCCAAATGGCAGACTCAGTAAAAGACCCTACCTCAAAAATGAAAAGTGGAGAATGGTTGAGGGAGATAGCTGATGTCAACCTCTGCTTTATACACATGCGCGCACACCGGTCATCTCACCATCGGCCCTGGAGACACCTTGACCTGAGACAAGGGGCCAAGCAGGCTTCCCTTGCTGGCAGATTCCCTTGAGCGACACTGGCTGCTTCCCTTTCATGCAGCTGCACTGAGGAATTGTGGGAAGGAGTGCTGTGATCCATTAGTCATGCCTACCTCGGCTCCCAGAGGGAGACTAGTGCAGAGTGTGCTAGACCAGAGGCCAAATGTCAGCTTTTCTTCTTCCATTCCTGCAGCAGCAAAAGCAAAGCCAAGAAGGAAGATGGCACTGAGGAGGTGACAGTAGGAAGACAAAGGGAGAAACCAGAGTTTGACAAAGCCTTGAGAATTCCATCTTTCGACAAGAATATGAGACAGCAGAGGCCTTCGTGGAAATAGCAACTTCTTAGAAACAACACTTCCGGGGGCACCTGTTCCCCTACCCTCGCCGAGACAGCATCTGAGAAGGTATTTGTTATCCCAGCTACAGATGACCGCTTACAACCAAACTGAAAAACATTAATTCCTTTTGTTTTCTGCCAAGAAGGGTAAAGCAATTACAGGCCCTGATATGAAACACATATGTTAATACATTTGGAAAAATCGGTTCCTGTAGGGAGCAGGGGTCCCAATCCAAGAACAGAGTGCTTTTGGAATTAAAGCATCTGATCAAGTTATCCAGACAGGCCGATCCTAAAGCCCACTGTCCCCAAATGCATTCCTGCATCAAGAACACAGGACCCCGGCTCACGCTGCCATTGCCCCCTCACTGGCAACGAGAGTCCACCGACCCTTGGACACCCGGGCGGCCCCTGCCTCTGTATAATATAATTACAATCATCACAGCAAAGCTTGCAGAGAATCAAAAGCAGTATAATTACAAGCAATTTTCACTTTTTGGAAATGGAGCTCAGATGCTGAGGTAAGATTGGTAACAAGGCAGTGAGGAGAGTACGACAGAATGTGCCGGGGTGGACCGACAGCCCACAAGCAAAGGCGCTGTTGGCACTCACACATGTGGCAGGTACCTGTGG
Organism: Ellobius talpinus; assembly: GCA_001685095.1. Taxonomy (NCBI): domain Eukaryota; kingdom Metazoa; phylum Chordata; class Mammalia; order Rodentia; family Cricetidae; genus Ellobius; species Ellobius talpinus. Next base: position 13,997 of record LOJH01000338.1, on the reverse strand, counting down.
GCATGTCCTCGTGGTGGCGCAACACCTCCATACAAGGAGCCTTTGCCCTGCTGAGAAGGGTCAGACCTTTCCTGCAGCAGGCATCCTGAGTGCCTACTGTGTGCCTCAGACTTCACTTCTGCCAGCAGTCTCTGTAGCCGGGCCACCCTCACAGCCTCTAGGGCTACCCACCCTATCGGAATTCACTCAGTGCTCAAGGAGGCTCTGCTGGGTCGGCAGGCTGCCAACCCCACAGTCACGAAACTGGGGATGGCTACAGGTGGCAACCTGGGCATCTTCACAATAATGCTAGGACAAGCTAGGAAGGTGGTTTGTCCTCTCTACCTCAGTTTCCCTGGTGGGAATCCAATCGACCAATCACCCAGTTCATAGAATTGGGTAAAGAGAATGGATAAGTTGCCCTCATCTGTCACGGCTGTTCAGGAGGACAGCTATCTCTTCTGCAGCGGCACGTCACGGGAGGCTGAGGACTGCGTCTCATGCTTGCCCAGATCTACCCAGCAATAGGAAAAAGCCCTTCCCATGCCACAGGTCTGCAGTGATGCTAGCTCTGGCTAGCGACTGACTCCATGTGGTTCAGTGCTGGAAGGAGTCCAAGAAAATGAGAGCCCCCCTGTAAGACCCCTGCTGAGCCCCCACAGGACCCTATCACAAGTGCCCCACACATACGCCCTGTTACCACTGACACCCAACTGGTGCCCAGCCAGTCCAAGAAGCCAGGCTGTGGAAGAGTGATGGAAGGAAGGAAAAGGCACACAGTACAGATCAAAACAGCCATCAAAGCCCACCAGTTGGCCTCAGACCACAGGACAGGAAGCCAGTGGGCATTTGGCTCCAGGACACAGGACAGGACCAGCTGACTGCCTTTCCAGAACTAACTAGATTGGACACAGTGGCTTGCTATCCTGCCCTGCTGGGTGGTATTGAATGCAAGCTTTTTCCAGAATGATCCTTGCAAATTACTGAGGGGGCCCTGAGGGGAACCAAGCAGTACCAAGGACTGACTGTACCTTGTCCAAGGCTTGGGGCTGGGGTCTGGAGTGGCGCCCTGAGAAAGGGGCCTCAGGCAGAGGCACCCAGGTGGTCCTAACCCAGGCTTTTCATGACCCCCATGATCTTCCAGGACAACTACCACCAGCTACTGCCCACAGCTAAGGCAGCTCAGACCCGCACTAATGCCCTGTGACTGAGGGGTCGTGGCAAGAGGTTAAAGTAAGGAGACACAAAAGCCTATGCATAGGTCAATAGGAGCAGGGAGAAGCCAGAAGCTTCTGGAAGGACCCCCACTCACTCTCAGCTAGTCCCTTCCCCATGTCAGAGAAATGGACAGAGTCTGGAACATGAGTGGGGCTCTGTCCTGTGAGAAGAGGAAGTCTGCAAGCAGACAGGCCATTCCTAGGCAGGGCTGAAGCAGGGGTGACCCCTGTTCTACTTATTGATAGGGGACTCAACCAAGACAGGGCCATAAGGGATGGCAGCCACCTGCTCAGAGCCCGGCACACATGGGCTATCTTGCGAAATGCCAACATCCAGCTCAACCCACCCACACTGGTAGCTTTAACAGACCCTGGCCAACCTAGCCAATGCATAGCCACGGCTGAGACTCTCACTGCAGCCCAGAATGCAGGTGGGGGTGCCTCAGAAACCTGGGTTCAAGGCCCCCCTTTGCCACTTCCTGACTGTGTGTCCTCAGCTGAGCCACCCTGCCTCTGAAGCAGTCTGTGGAAAAGGGGTAACACTGAAGAGGCCCGTTGTGGAGGTGGGGTACTCACTATGACACTGCAAAGAGAGACTACTAAAATGGGACACGCCCCAGTATTCTGCTGGTGCTGTCTCTGCGCTGTGCCCGTGACCTCTGCCTAAACCTGGATATAGGAAAACCCTCCCGGAGTCTGGATGCCAAGTCCTGAGCCTGCAACCAACGTGATGGCTACCTGAAGTCCTCACAGAGAACAGGTGAGGCAAGGTGCCACCCCAGGGCCACCTGGAGGACACTGGCATGGGGGGTGGTACTATAGAGACCAGATGTCCTTTTTCTTGCCCTCAGCTTCCACAAGCTTTTCCAAACCCCTGTGGTCCTCCATGTGTATCTTGAGGTACAGCGGTGTAGCCTGTCCTGGTGTCCACCTGCTCACCCTGGACTTGAGGGGGGTAAAGGCAGCTGAGATGCCTCAGAGGTTGGCTGCAGTGGGCTGCAGGGCAGCTGTATACCTGTTCATATAGCAGGGGCACCCTGGACAGGACACCTCTTTTGAGTAGAAAGCAAGAGCCTGTTCTGGGGAAGCTGCGGTCCCCACCCAGGGGCACTCAGGAACAAGCAGGGCTGGACTGGGCTGAGGAGGGAGCTGGTAAGCCACCCCTTTGGCCTCCTCTGCCCTGAATCTCTCTCTGGAGGGACAGGCAGAAACAGCCCCTTCTCCCTCACAGTGACTCAGGCCAGGGGTGATCCAAGTCCTGGCATTGTAGAGACTGAGGTCACCCTCCTGGCAGCCAAAGACCCTGTGATGGAGCAGGGGACATTTTTCATCCAGCTGCAGACAACATCTTGACCTTGGTGGTGATAGGGCCTGGCTTCCTGGGGCTCCTGGTGCAAGCATAGCCCTCCAGTACAGGAGGAGCACACCTGGAAGCTCCCAGCAAGAGCACAGGTTGAGGATGAGCCTAATGAGACCCCTAGACTGAGGATGGAACCAACAGAGCAGAAGCAAACTCAGGTCCTGGAAGCTAGCTAGTCCAGTCTCAGGCCCAAGGTCCAGGAAGTAAGAATAAGCTCCTGATCCTTCTCATCAACCCCAGCAAAGCCTTCAGAACCAAGCCACCACCCTCAGGCCCACCCACCTCTGAGCCCTGGCTCTCCCACAGCTGGCCAAGGGTGGCATACCTCTCCTGCCTTTCCAGCTGCCTGGGGCTTGAGGCAGGGACAGGCCATGGAAGGCCTCCAACTCCAAGAGATCAAGGGGACTTGGTGGGAAGTGACTCCCACAGGGGAGAGATGTGGAGGCCAGCCCACAGCTGGCTAATCCCAGCACCCCCGGAGTGTCTCTGGAGCTTAGCTGAGCCTGCCAGAGAGCCAGATGTCCTAGGCCCTGAACAGCTGGGTAGCTGGTAGCAGCACAGTTATGTTCTCTATCTCGAAGCCCAGAGCCCAGGGGGTGGAAGGACTTGTGGAGGGGCAGCACTGGGCTCCTCAGAGGACTGGGCAAGGAGGAGGCTTTAATGGAAGATGTACAGTCGGAGACATGCCAAAAAGCCATACATCTCTACCCAGCTCAGGCCTGTGTCCCCAGGCATATTCTTAGGCTTAAAGAATTCAAGTATTCAGAAGTTGAAGCCCAGAGAGGGTGGTTCTGCCAAAGGCTGAAGCTCTCCACTCTGCTATGGCCTCTCTCCCTCCTACAATGAGGGGAAAAACACTCAATTACTGAGCGCTTAGTGGACACTTACCGCATGGAAGACAGTCCCTAAAAACCTCCCCCACAACCCGGCAGGGAAACTCCACAGCCCATTCCTTTCCAGAGGAGGAAACTGAGGCTCCAAGCTCATGACTTCCCAGTAGCACGATAGCAGGATTTGAATCCGGGTTCTCGAAGCTGGAATAGCCATCCCCGTGCCTCGGAGAAGCTCCTAGATTCAAAAGCGACCCAGAAAACAAACTTAAAGCTAAAGGTTTTTAACTCCTGGAGAAAGGCCACATGGCTTCAGTCCGTGGAGCTCAGGAAGAATATTTAGTAGCCCAATATTCCCGCCTTGCTGCTGTCAATCAACTCTGCTCCCTCCAGGCCAATCACTTCCACCTGCTCTGTGTCCCCTCCTCTGCCTAGCAAGGGCTCCTCTGCCCCCAGAGGCAGGCCCTCAGCAACATGCCAGGGAAACTCCTACACCATGTGTCCCTCTGGCAACTCTGGCAACCCATACCTCCTCGCCTCCCCAAAATGGCAGATCCATCACTGAGTCTCAGGAGTGGAGGGGAGAAGACACACAAAGGATGCCTTCTACGCAAGGCCCAAGAAGATCAATCCCATCCCAGCAGCGGCAGTTCTCTCCATCCTGCCTCACGTGACCACAGGACCCTGTGGTTCCCCCACAGACACTCTTCCCCTGCCCTATATTAACAAGAGTCTCTGTCACTCAAACATCCTCAGTTCAGCAGGACATTGGGGACTTCCTAACACCCATCATCCCACCACCCTTCCCCAGCAGCTCCAAGCCCTTCCCTTTGCTCTTCGCTTGCTCCTGAATTCACATCTCCTCGTCATCCTGTGACGAGTAGAACTAACCATATCCCACAATGGAGGAGATTCCAGTCCTAACCCACAGATCTGTCAATGGAACCGACCTCATTCAGAACCAGTGTTTCTGTAGACATACGCAGACATGCTCAGAGTAGAGTGGAGTGGACCCTCTCCTGCTGGAGGAGATGCAGCGGGAGGGAACCCACGTGAAAACAGCTGGGGTCATGCTGAGTGGAGGCTGCGTCTGAAAGCACCAGCAGCTGACAGCCGCCTCAGGACACTTCAAGAACACATTCGCATATTGGCACGTGTACACACACACACACACACATGTACACACGCATACCACCCAACACACACACACACACACACACACACACACACGCAGGTTTCAGAGGAGCCAGGCCCCACTGAGTCTAACTCTGAAGTTCCAGCCTGCAGGGAATTCCAGTCCTAATGTTCTGGGCCACCCTGTTTGTGGGACTTCATTATAGTGGCATCCTGGGTACTCGGATGCACCTCAATCAGAGCTTTACATGGCGTTCAGGCTCTCACAGCGGCCCCAATTTATTCCTACTATCTGACCTCTGAGAACGGCACCAGGCGTATGTGCCCACAAACGTAGCTGACAAATAAGTCACAGAGCCCATTGTTTCATCAGTGGTGTGGCCTTGACTTCCAGGAACACCGCCTGGCAGGGCTTGTGGGTCTCTGGGCCTCCATCACCTTCCAACACCAGATACGGAAGGTATACACAGGCACGGGACAGAGACGCCCCCTTCTCTGGAAGAGCAGCATGAAAAGTTGTGGTATCAGGAAGCCAGTTCTGCACAGGTAAGAGGTGACCTGCAGACCAAATGGCCCTTGGCTACCAGGAGGGCACATGTCCCCGCAGGGAGAGATGGGAGAAGAGGGTGTGCATGGCCATGACCAGTCAGCCATCCCAGATGGGCTAGGCAGGACTCAGTAGCTGCCACTACATCCCCAAAGTTGGACCTCTCCATGAGACATTATGAGAGGCAGGTTTGGAGACCCGCCAAGAGCCCTGGGCACAGATGGCGGCCCCACTTGTTGGCAAAGAACCGCTGAGTATGTGCCTTCTTTAAGCCATCAACCTTCAAGAAAGATCAAACACGTGGTCCGGCTAAGAGTCTCGATGGCCTGGGGTGGATGGCTCAGTGGTAGAGCACTTGCCCAGTTTACATGAAAATCTAGACGTGATTCCAAGCGGCACTGTAAACAAAGAGTCCCTGGAGTGACGATGTTCCCCAGTACAGAGCAGGTGCTTGGAACTCCAGAAAATGGGCCACGTCCTCTGAATGAGGCTGGTCCTGGGGACCAAGGTAAGACCCACAGGACACCTGTGTCTGGGAAGATTCGAAGTCAATCTGCATGACTGCCTTCTGCCCCCAGGCACCCCAGCTCCTTCCTAGTTCTGCTCTCTCGTTCACTGCCGACCTCTAGAGCAAGAAAGCCATGCAGGGTAGAGCTTGGTGCAGGGCAGCGCGGGCTGTAAACATAAATTAAAGCCACACCAGGACGCCATCTGCCACCCATCAGAGGGACAAAGATCAAAACAGTTTGGTAAGAGGCCTTCCTGAGTGCACAGGGACCAGCCTTCTCCTCCCTGGCTGGTGGAGGAAGCCCAGCGACATTTGGGAAGGCGGTGTGTGGGTGTGCGGGTGCGTGTGTGCGCGGGTGTGTGGGTGCGTGGGTGTGCACGTACACACATGTATACAACCCAGCCACAGTTCTAGAACTTCAGGCAGACATGCCTCGTCAGGGAGAGGCTTACCTCAAAAGCATGAGGACCTGACTTTGATCTCCCAGAACCCGGGTAAAGAAAAGGCCAGAGGGTGGGGAGGCAAGATGGCTCAGTGGGTAAAGGTGCTTGCCGCCAAGGCTGACCACCTGAGCTTGATCCCTGTCACCCACGCGAGAGAACAGACGTCTTCCAGGTGTCCCTGAGAGCCACCCACAGCAGCAGGACAAAGGCTATTATTTCACACTTGTGGGTAACAGACATGTGAGACCCTCAGCGCAACACAGTCTATCCCATGGAACTGTGTGGGTCTGAAAGACTCAGGACGGAGAGGTGTTGAGTAAATTGCCCCACCTAGAAGCAGGAGACAGTGGATGGTGGGCTCCTCCATGGAAAGAGAACCCGAGCTGAAGAGACCCCCTGGGGAAGGGACTGTGGACTCAATGGTGAGAGGAAGCCTAAACTCCAGTCGCCTCTGAGGCTTCTCTCTTCAGCTTTATTCCATGTGTCCGTCTGTCCATCAAACTTTTTTTTCCTTCCTTGTTGCATTGAGGACAGAACCCAAGGCCTTGTGGGTTCTAGGCAAAGCCCTCTACCACTGAGCTACGTCCCCAGACCTTATTTTACCTTTCAGTGTGAGACAGGGCGTCACCAAGACATCCTAATCCTCCTGGGTAGCTGAGCAGCACCAGACTCAGTTCAAAACCAAACTATTACCAGAGAGTTCTTCAGAAGCTTGCTCTCCAGTCCCCATGGCTGGCCTTCTCGGTGCTCTTAGGACACTTCGATTGTGCCCATTTCACAGACTCCTTACTTCCGAGTGCTAGTGTCTCTCTGAAGTGACACATGGGTGTGAGCCACCAGAGACACAGCACAGAAGTTGTGTCCTTAGCCACCAAGACGAGCTGCCCGACAGCAGAGCCCGGACCAGGCTTCCCTCGTCCCTGTTCCCGTCCTAGCCGAAGATTCTCCCACTAACTTCTGTGCCACCATGTCTGTGGGGATGACAGAAGTTCACAGCCTCAGAACACAAAAGCCTGGCCACAAAGAAAGGCAACCTCAACTGCAACACAACTTTGGGATGTACGTGAGGGGCAGCCCCCCATCATCTCTGAGCTCTTTACTTTTCTCGGGGCCCCAGAAGTACTTACGAAACAAACTTTTGGTCCCTGGCCTAGCAACTCTAGGACAGCCAAGAGTTCTCCAGCTGTTTGCTTTTGGTTTGTTTGTTTTTGTTTTTTCTTCCCCCCTCCCCCCGCCCCGTTCCCCTTAGAGCATTTGATTATAAATGGTCATTTTTATTGGTGGTCTGACATCATCCTGGGCTCAGAGCAGTGAACGGAAGGAAGGACCATCAACACCAGCCCTCCCTCCCCTCCCTGTCAACACACCACCAAACCTAGACCATTCATGTAGGCCTATCTAGGGAAGCACAGCCCTGGGCTTCCGGGCTTCCAGGCTTCCTGGTCTCCCGACATCCCTGACCAAGTTTGCGTAGGGTCGTAGTTTGAAAGAACATGCACACACCACACACCTTAAGATGGTCATCTGGTGTAGGGCCCAATAGTGGAAGCCACCAGGACTGTTCCTGGTCCCACCCTCTGCCTCTCACACACTCCTTCCTCTGCAGTGAGGGGAAGCTCAACACCTCACTCCCACACAGAGGCAGAACCTACCTGCCTGAGTGCTCCTGGAGCACCCGGCAGACTCGAACCTACCTGTCTGAGAGCTTCTGCAGCACCCAGTAGACTCGAACCTACCTGCCTGAGTGCTCCTGGAGCACCTGGTAGACTCTAATCTGGAAGGTCTCGTTGTCAAAACGCTCCCGGATGTAGTCCTTATAGATCCGGAACTCAGCTGCAGTCACCGCTTCCCCCTCGGGGATCTTGGAAAGATCGAACCGGAACTCCCGATGGTGGTAGCGGGGGTGGAAGAATTCCTTGTCGTGTTCCACTGGAGGGAAAGAAAGCACACCAGCACCGAAGACATTTAGTATCTGGTTCATCTCTGTCCCGTGAAATTGACCTGAGCTGGGTGGACACTGCCTTAGGGAACCTTTGTGAAAACCTCACATCCCATATAGACACACTGTGGACAGGATGGTCACAGGCCCAGACCTTAGGGACATCTTGAACAACAAGAGCATGGCTCTGTATCCAATTTGCTGGGGAAACTAAAGCACTGACCATAGCAACAACCACACCAGCCTGGAATCCTAGAAGCTCAGGACTGGGTTCGAATCCAGCCTCAGCCACTAAGCAGCACTAAGGCAGTGAAGAGTCCCGAGACCCCGCCTGAAGCTCCATGTTGCCATGTGGAAAACGGGGCTGTGATATGTGAGGGACCTAAAATTCACACACGAGACGGATGATGTTATGGCAGATAACTGCCACTGGTGAGAACATGCACCTTGGTAGGCCTGTCCTGGGACAGCGTAGGACAGTGGTTCTCAGCCCTGGGCGGCATAGAAGAATGATGGCGGACACTTTTAAAAATTAGAGATGTCTGGTCATGGTCGGCTTGTGTTATGACCAGCTCTCAGCAGGGTTTGCCAATTCCTATGGTGTAAATGCTGCCATCATGAGAGAGTTCAATCGCCAACACAACTCCTCCCAGATGGGAAGAGAAGCCACACCATGCTGCTTGTAGCCCACCATGCCAGAGAGAACTCTCCAGAAACCCCTTCTCCACATGCCTCACGGTGTCGGCTCTCCTCCTGTCCTCTGCAGCACATGGAGCCCATCCCTTCCACGCCAGCACATGGCAAAGGTGAGCCAGCATGACAAAGAGGCATCAGAGATGCCACCAGTCCCTAAGAGGGAAGAAATGCAGCTGCTGAGATCCAGGCAGTCTCCTGGATAACAAAAGAGCCTGAGGATGTGACCCCAGGACCAGGAGACAAGACAGAAATCCTCAGGTCGATCCTGTCCTCCGCCAGCTCCTCTCAGCCTGCCCTCACTTCATGTCTGTTACTGTGATAACACATCCTGCCACAAAGCATCTTAAGGGGAGGAAGGGTCTGTTTGGTTCACGGGTCCTGGTTACAGTCCGTCACAGCAGAGGAGGCAGAGGCAAGAGATCGGTCACAGGCAAGAGCGGAGAGAATGAAGGTACCCATGCTGCCCGCGAGCTTGCCAGCTTTCCTCGTTCTTACACAGTCAGGGCCTGACTGCCTACGGGATGCCAACACCCATAGAGGGCTTGGTCTTTCCACAATAATTAGCAATCAAGATAGTCCTCCACAGACATGCTCACAGGCCAACCTGATGTAGACCATTTCTCAATGTCCCAGGTGATTCTAGGTGGTGTTAATGGACAGGTAAAATCAGCCAGCAGCGTGCCCGAGCTACCTGAAGAAGGGAGCATAATGCAGCAATGGCCAAGCGCACACCTGAGACCCAAGGGTGTCGAACAGCCTGCCTGGAGTCACACTGCTGGGATTTAAACCATGACCTACCAAACCCAGGACCGTCACCACCACATATGCCTACAGCAACAGTGAGGACAGTTCGGTGGGGTGAGTTCTCTGCCTGTTTAACAGATGTCGCATTGTACCATTACATGTATGTAGTGTGTGCGTGAACCACACATGCATGCTGCCATGTCCCGCCATGATGATAATGGATTAAACCTCTGAAACTGTAAGCCACCCAATTAAACGTTTTCCTTTATAAAAGTTGCCGTGGTTACAGTGTCTCTTCACAGCAACTGAAACCCTAACTAAGACAATACTCTTTTCCCAAAGTGTGCTACCAGGGAGAGTTGTCAAGGTGCACATGGAACATGAGCTACAGGAGGACAGTCCTATGAAGGGGACAGGAAAAGATGACGCCACAGGGGGCCTGAGGCTCAGGAGGGAGCCACAAGTCCCAGAGCATCCTGTGCCACAGTGAACAGCCAGTACCTACGCCCAGACCACCCCTCTGCTCACCCCAGGGAGGAGCTTCCAGGGAACACCCCAACAGCATCTCCACCCCAGCAAAGTCGCTAAAGACCACACAGTAACCAGCTGGGACATAAATGGCCATCCACAGTCTTGCTGGCCTCCAGGAGGTAGCATTCAGCATGTGACCCCAGCATTTGAATGCTATCCTTTCTTTTCTCCTTCACCAGGAACTGTTAGGGGCCTTCTGACTCCCCAACCATCCTTCTCGGTCAGGTCCTCACTTCTGTCCCCGCCTTGCAGGCATTCCCTCCCTCAGGCTTGGTCTCCTCACACCCTGCCGCCTCCAGGGAGAGTTCATCTACCCAGAACATGGTTATGGCCACAGGCAGATGGCTCCCTGCATGCAAACGAGCCCACCTACAGATGACCGCCTACATGCTAATGGCTCCAACATGGAGACAACTGTCTGCATATAAACAACCCTGACACGTATGTGGCTTTCTTTCATACCTGTCTCCCCCAGCCTCCTGCTCATGCACACAGGGCCTCTCTTTGATATCTCCAGTTGTAGGTCTCACAGACCACCGACAAGTCAGTCCCCAAGTCGTTCATAAATCACCCTAGTCAAGCCCAGCTGTCTCCTGACTCTTTGTCACCTTGGCCAAACAACCCTGCTCCCTGTCTGCTCCAGCAGAACCCCCACAGTCACCCGGATGCACCTCTTCCCTTCTCATCCTAAGGCTCATGGGCCCCTCTCCAGCTGCACGATTGAGTTTGGGTGACTTTGCCTACAGATGGGATCGGGCTACCATGGGAGCTTCTGCTTAGGTTCCAGCGGTGCCCTGGAGGTCAGGAGAGTGCTCCTGGTCCCATCCCTGCCCGTGGCTCCATCCCTGCCCGTGGCTCCATCCCTGCCCGTGGCTCCATCCCTGCCACTGCAGCCGCTGCAGAGAGATGGCCCTCACCAAGACTTCCAACCTTCTTTCCTGCTCTTCCCACAGAAGAGACCAAGAACAGCCCTTCCCTCCCCTTCTCTTCTCTTCTCTTCCCTTCCCCTCCCCTCCCCTCATGGAGTGGGCCATATTCTTGACCGCTAATGCTTTCCAGGCTCAGCAAGGAGAGCCACCTTGTGTCTGCCCAGGAGCACCATGGGCTCCCAGCTGAAGCGAAGTCAGTCCCCAAAACTCTTTAGTCCTGAGCCCTACCCCCACCCTTGGCTTCAGAACAATGCCACTGGCAAAAAAAAAAGAAGGATCAGCCAGAAAAGAAGACAGCAGAGTGGGACCCCCCTCTCACAGTCAAAGATGGCTGAAGAACCCAGAGATGCAGAAGGCGCATGTCTTGTTAGTGCTCAGAGATGCCCAATGATGCACAGCTTTGGCCATTGTCTAGGGGGTACCTGTGAGGTTGGAGGGATCCCTGCTTTGCAGATGAGAAAACTAGGGTTCAGGGAGGCCAATTAGCTTACCCACAGCACAAAATGGGTGACTGTGGAACTCTGAGCCCTACACTTTTGCCCTCTATTCTGAGACCTGGGGTCTTGGTCTTTGTTGTCACTCAGCTCTGCGGCCTGGGTCATGTGACCTGTCCTCCTTATGTCTCTGTGTCCTCAGAGAGTAACAGTAATGGCCCTGGAAGCCATAGAGGGTGGCCCTTCAGCACACAAAGGGTGTCTGCCACTGTCATGGGGCCTCTAAACAAAGAGGCAGGAGAACAGCCATCAGTGGAGACAACAGGATGTCCCTCTGGGTGTTTACATCACAATGCCAGGACAGGGTCACTTAGCAAAGAAAGAGAGAATCATGAAGCAACACAAATCAATAAACAAAAGGAACACTGTAGTAGTTACTTTTCTGCTGCCGCCATGAAGACCTCAGATCTATGGCACCGCTAGAAGGAAGGGTTTGTTTGAGCTTATGGTCCCAGAGGGTTAGAGTCCATCACTTGAGTGATGGTGGAGGTGGGTGAGGAAGGATGGAAGCAGGCAGGCGCGGTGGCTGGAGCTGGAAGCTGAGAGCTCACATCCTAAACTGCAAACAAAGCGCGTGGTGGGGGCGGGTGCCTAGGAAGAGCAAGATTAAAGGGCTTGAAAAGGCACTGGAGATAAACAGTAAACTGAGTGACCCTGAAACCCTGCGACTCTAAAGAAAAGCGTGTCCCCACTGACAGGGCCGTGTCATTCCAGAGAGGCCAGGACGTCCTCATTGCTGGGGGACGGAGGAGACAGGTTTTCGTGGAAACCGCGAAATCACCATATCAGTCAGCACAGCACACACAGAGACCCAGGCTTGGATTCAGCTGGGCAGCACCAGAAAGAAGTGGGTGGAGCCCATAGGGCCTTCTGTGTCTTTTCCAATGTGGCCTCTAAGAGAGGCAACATCAAAGCCCCTATACTTGATGATCTTTAAGATTTATTATTATTTTTAGGTGTGTGTGTGTGTGTGAATGCATGCCATATGTGTGTGCCTATGCATTCCTGTGCAAGACCAGGATCTCGTGTGAATGCATGCCACATGTGTGTGTATGCCTATGCAAGACTAAGGCATTGAATCCCCTGGAGCTGGAGTGACAGGTGTTGTGTGAACCAACTGATGTGGGTGCTGGGAACCGAACTCTGGATTCTCTGGCAGAGCAGCAAGCGCTCTTAACTGCTGAGCCAACCCTTTGTCCTCGATAGCTGCTAAACTTTAGCATTCACCTGGGGAAAGGTGGTTTTTATCACCGCCTCACCTCTCCACCTGCACCCACCTCAGTCAGTCGTTGAAGACACATTTGCATTCAGCTGTCTCTAGAATGTTCATCTGGAAAAGATGAAACTGTCCCCAGTAAACGCTCACTTTAGTAGCCACTCCCCAGCACTAGAGACCACCGGGTACGTTTTATCATTGCGAACTGCGCTCCTCCATGGACCTCCTATCAGAATCTGTCCTGCCACTGGGCATTTCACTCAGCAATGTCCCCGAGATTCATCAAGGTTATAACAGGCATCAGAATGTCCCTTCTCAAGGACAAATAATATTCCATCGTATGGATAGATGACGACACCCTGTTATCTCTTCATCTTCCTGTGGAATTTGGATTGCCTCTGTTCCCACCAATGTGACAAATGCCACTGTCAGTATAGATGTATAGGCAAGTCCCTGGAGACATTGCTTTGAATTCTTTTGGGCAGAGACCAAAAAGGGGAACGGCTGAACAATATACTAATTCTGTCTGCTCTCAAGGGGAACTGCAGCTGACCACTGTCAGCCACAGCAGCTGCCCATTTTACCAGCAGTGCACTGTGCCCCGGCTTCTCCATGTGTCACCAGAGATGGCTGCAAGGTGGACAACCACTGTCTTAAGAGCGCTCTCAGTTGGGAAAGATGGTGAAGTACTTGCCAGAAAAGCACAGTGGTATGAGTTCAGTCCCCAGGCCCCATGTGAAAAAGCCAGGCATTGTGGCACCACCTGGAACCCCAGCAATGGAGGGGGGGGCTACAGACAGGTGGTCTGTGGGGCTCACTGGCCAGCCAGCCATGCTTAATTGCTGAGTTTCAGGTCACAGTGAGAGACTTTGTCTTAAAAAATAAGATGGACTGCGGTAGAATAATCTTTTTGTACCCTGTAAATATGTGTCACTCTGACCGGTTTAATAAACTAAGCAGCCAATAGCTAGGCAGGATTTGGGGGGCAGAGAGGATACTGGGAAGAAGGCAGAGGCATGAGAGAGACGCCAGTGGCACAGAGCAAACAGCATGTGCTTTACAAGGTAAAGGTAACCAAGCCATGTAGAAGAATATAGATGAAAAGATACGGGTTAATTTGAGTTATAAGAACTAGTTAGAAGAAGTCTAAGCTATCGGCCGAGCTTTCATAATTAATAAGAAGTCTCTGTCATTATTTGGGAGCTAGCAGGACAGAAAAAGACGATGGACAGCTTCTGAGAAATGATACCTCAGGTTGACCTCCCGTCTCAATACACACCTCACCATACACACACACACCACACCAACATCACACATGCTTACACCCCATATACCCCACACATAACACACACACAGCACACACACTATACAAACCTATATCACACGCCCCCCACAGCACCATATACACATCCCACCCCCACACCCACACC
>LOJH01000337.1:47278-95693 GCA_001685095.1 Ellobius talpinus | reverse complement strand
CATGATTGACAGAATACAGACAATTCTCCTGCAACAAAGAGTCATCACAATCCAGTGTGCAAAGTAAAGAGTGGTGGGGCACACCTGTCCTAACAGCACATGTGAGGCTGAGGGAGTGTTGTCTGAGCTGCAGAGTCATATCCTGTCTCAGAAAAGGATGTCAACCTAGCACACTCAGGAAAGGTCTGGCTTTAGTTATCCTAGTCATGCCATTTTAGGTGCTGAGCCTCTGCACTGAGCATTAGTGAAGCACAATGACAAGATGTGGAAAGGTCCTGCAGAAGGCTAGCATTTCTCTGGTCATCCAGACAATAGCATTAGGATCAGGAGAGTAGAAAGAGCAGGGCTTAGAACTGCATGTCCCAAATGTAGGGATTCCATGGCAGCCCCTTAGGCCTTCATTTAGGGAAAAGCCTCTCATCATCTAATGCTGAGTCTGTTCTGTACTCAGAAAAGTAATCAAGGAAGCAGCAACCAAGTATAAAGTTACAATGAAGTCTCAAGAGACTCAAATCCATGTCGGCTTACTCTCTGGAAGAATGCCACGTTTCTTAAATATCAGTCACAGTTCCAAGAGGTTACTTTTTATTCTTCTCTGTGTATTTTTCTAAACCAAAATTGCACCAGAAATATGTAAAAGAAGAGATCAAAGAATTCAATGTAACATTTAACTTATCAGGTTAAAGTCGATTTTCCAATATAAGTTCTAGATGACCTTAGCTACTGAAAAATGGCTACCATAGTAGTGATCACCAAAGGCCTCTCTCCTGTGTCTTGAGGTCTATATTTGCTGCATTGACAGTATCTATGGAATACAAGGCTGCCTGATTCAACTAATCTTTTCTTTACAAATTTCACACAAATATCAGTCACTGTTAAACATTAATACATCAAAACAACCTGAGGAATTTCAAAACATACCCATGTCACACACCATCCTCAGAACTGCTGTTATTTTTTGACAGAAATAAAAGAATTTAATTGACTGAAAATGTCTTCAGTAATTCTATACAATCCAAGCTGAGGAGCTCTGGCATATATTAAAACTTGTATTTAATCTTAGTAAAATATTGCTATATGTCAAGTATTGCATTTACAAGTATCTGATTCACTTTTCATAACTGTGTTAATATTTTAACCCATTTTAGAGGTCAATTGAACTTAGGCGAGTTAAACATCCATCTATAAGATATGACCAATTTGTTTCAGAAATTTGTATCTCGTCTGTATATTAAAAATTCTATATGTTTAACAGTAATTGTCTTCTATCTCCCACTATATTATGCTACTTCTGAACAAATAATATTATGAAGACCAATTCTAAAACAGCAGTCATCAGCTGCCAATAGCTTCACATTAGGGTTGGCTCCCCTTGAGCCTCTTCCTCCTCCTTGCGGGAATGGTGACCATCTTGGTCTTGGGCAAGTCTTGGACAGGCAATGGCAGATACTGTGAGCCTATGAATTCACGGAGATCACTGTCCTGTCCAGAGACCTTTCCACAGTAGTCCTCCCTGAGTGCTGGCTCTTACAATCTTCTTTATCCCTCTTCTGGGATGTTCCCTACTTCTTGATATTGGGCGTGATTTTAATCTGCTTCTCTGATTACTAGTGACACTGAGAATTTTTCATATGTCCATTGAAATATCATATTTGTAAATAAATGTTTATTTGGGTTGTTTCCTCCCTTCACTTTACTCTGGGGTATAAAAACCAAATCCTCTTGCTTGCAGCACATATGTTCTACCACAGAACTCATCTCCAGCCTGTGCCTGATTTATAAACTGAATTGTTTTAACAAGTTATTGTTCATTTCTGCTGTTGATTCCATGTGCAAATAAGACATAGACCTCGTGTTAAATTTGTACTCGACGCTACTTTCTTCCATGCAATATCTTGTTTCCGCACTGTTTTTTTTATTATATTTACATCATTTCCCCTTCCCACCATCCCTCCTGCTTTATTTCCTTTGCTATGCAGAAACTTTGCAGTTAGATAGTATTCAATTTCTCTATGATTTATTTCCCTGTTTCTCTTGAAGCACTTTCATAGTTGTGAGTCTCACATTTAAGCCCTTAATCCACTTTCAGTTGATTGTTGGACTCAGTGTGGGATAAGGCACTAACTCCTGCATATGGGCACCCCACTCCTTAGAGCCTTTTTTCTCTAATACCATTCTTCTCCAGTGGAAGTTTTTGTCACCTTTGTCTGGAATCAACCAATTACACTTGTATGGATTTACTTCTGGTTCCTATTTTCTACTGCTCCACTCTGTGGGTCTTCTTTTTGAGTCACATATTTATTTACTATAGCTTTCTGGAGTATTTTGAGTGTGATTCTTTGAACTTTGTTTTGGAATGTTGGGGGAATCCTTCGGTGTTGCTTCCACAAAATTTCATTGGCTTTTCAGAATTTTCTGTGTTTTCAAACAAATTTTCGAATTTTTATTTTTCTGTAAACAATAAATATCCTTAGTGTTTTGATAAGTATTTTAGCAGATCTATGAATAATTTTAAGTAGTGTGGAAATGTTGATAGTATAATTTTTCTTAAACAATGAATATGGAATATCTTTTCATTTGTGTGAACTTTACTTTTTTGTTACTGCTTTATTAGTTTTGCCTAGAGACCTTTAACTTCCTCCATACACATCTTTTTAGTTACTATTATAAATGAATTATTTTCTTGGTTTTTTTCCCAGAGAGTTCACTTTTAGCATATAAAATGCTATTCTTCATGGTGGTTTTACATTATGCAACTTTATTGAATTTATTATTTCAGATAGTCTTCTCATGAAAACTTAAAATTTTTAAATATCTTAAAAACTTAGAACTGAAAAATTTGCAAAAAAGAGAAAATTTTACCTCCTCCTTGCCATTCACATTCCTTCTTCTTGCCTAGGTACTCTGTTGGGACTTCTGTGTTAAATAGAAGTGAAAATGGGTTCTTTTTATTTATATATTTTTATACAATATGTTTTGATCATGTTTTCTCTTCCCCTGACACTTCCCAGTCCCTCCTCACCTCCATATCCACCCAACTTCATTTTTGCCCTGTTCCAGATCTTAGAAGAAAGCTTCCAGCTCTTGCTTATTCTGCATGCTTTACTTGGTGATTTTTTTCCCATGCTGAGGTACATACTCTCTTCTCATCATAAATTTTTTTCTGGATTTCATTTCTACCTAAAGCTTCTTTTGTATCACTATTTTGAATTCCTTTCAGGTAACTGATAAATTTCCCTTCCTTTGTGGTCAGCCACTAGAGAATTTCCACACCCTTTTGTGATGCTATGCTTCTCTGCATCGTACACTTTGCATTCCTTCCTTGATGTTTGTGAACCTGAAGATCACCTATTCCTAACAGTGTCTTTTGTAGAGAGATGTTCACCTGAAAATTGGCCTTACAGTACTTCATTGGAAGGTTGTGAAAACTCTAATTCCAAACAGATGAAGAGGTGTGGCCTCTGGGCAGCTGTGGTCAAAGCCAACAGTGACTATGGTCTTCTCAGTGACATAGCTGTAAAACCAATGCCAGTGACAATGGCATGATAATGTTCTTGGTATCAACAGATTTTGGAGGTGCATGCTCATTTTCTCCGTAGTAGGAAGACTTAAGAAAGGGATGCCCTCTTGGTATTAGTTTTCATAAAGCCTATAAAGAGTTCAGTAGAGCCAGATTATCAGGTGCAGGTGATCTGAATAGCCATAAAACAAGTATCCTAGGCTGGGTTTCATATACCTATTCTCTACTCAGTTTTGGTGTGCAGTGTCACACTCTGAGACAAGTTCAAATGCAGATAGTGTGCAGAGCTGACATCTGAGATCCTGAAGGACCACATGGCAGCTCAGCACTCCTCGACAGATACAGATTGCAGCACAGCTCTGACCCCAGGGGTCAGGACACAGGCTTGACCGTGGAGAAGACTGGAGGTTCAAACCAAAAGCTGCAATTTGGAAACAAAACCCAACAGGGCGCTGGAGGAACTCGGATCTTAGAGGATGAAGCTCTGGGTAGTGATAACTCTGGACATTGGAATATTAGAATACAGCTGAATCCCAAACTCTGTGAGCTAAGATGTGGCATCATCAAAGCCCCCAGAATGATGTTTCGGGCATTAGGTGGGTGCTTGTAATTAGAGAGCATCAAAGAACTGTCTCTAAGGGAACGGGGTACAAGACTTGTTCTACCTGTGGGAAAAGGTTCGCAGTTTAACCAACGCTCAGTTTCCCTAACACATTGGGGGTACCCTGTAGTGTCAGTCTTACAATACTGAGCTCAACTTGGCTCACCTCAGCCAAGGCGATGACACCCTGGTAAGCTGTTTTAGCCCCAAGGCATATGAAATCTACTTTGGAAGCAGGGTGCTACTGAAACCTATGTCTAGGGAGAAAGCTATCACTGCAGTGGTCAGCCACACCACTGTTTTCCTAGGTCAGTTCACCCACAGAAATGCATGACAATTCAAGGCAGTCCAGGCTGTTTTCCCAGGGCACTTCACTCACAGGAATACAGGGCTGCTTGAGTAGTCATGTCATTATAATCCCAGGGGTTGTATATAGCTTGACATCAGACGCTAAAGCGAGAGGCAGCAGTAGCAGGGAAATAGAGGCAAGAGTCCATTGACCCACAGCTGGCTTGGGTAAGACATAGGCAGCAGCTTGGTTTGGAGATGGTAAGCTACCAACCAGGGATCATTTTTCCTGGTGCCTAAGCCTCAAACGTAGAACGGTGCAAGCCACTGAATCTGAAAGCTAGTAAGACCACAGCAGCGTCCCTGATTTCGAGACGGAGAATTGCAATAGCCTTGCAGGACACCTTACAGCATCATTGTTAGCACCTGCTCTGAGGTAAACAAATTAGACGGACTTTATGCAGCCTTCTTGTGGACTTAGTGCCTGTGAATCTTCTGTATAAAAAATATCAGAAAATAGAAAGAAATTTCACCTTTTTCTTTCTTATTAGCATGCCTTTTCTTTATGTCTCTTGCTTAACAACTCTGGCTAGCACATTTATTACCATATAAAACAGAATCAGTGAAAATGGACATTCTTGTGCTGACCCATTCTTAAAGAACAGTCAGTGTTTTCATGTTGAGATTTCAGACATGGGCTTACCATATGTACCTGGCCTAGAATCTCTGCTACAATTTCAATAGGTTGTACCCCAAAAGCTCATATATTAAAAGCATGATCCCAATTTGGCAGCATTAGCAATTAATAAGACCTTTAAGAGGTAGAGTATAATGAAATTTCAAAGATATTTGTGGAAAATTCCTGGAAAAGAATTAGAAGATGCCATTGGTTCCCACAATAGGGTTGTTAAACTAAATCTAATCCCTGGCCTCTGGCTTCCTGTCTCACCATGTGATCTCCTCACAGGACATACTGCCTGCAAGATGCCATCTGACATGATGTAATTTGGCCCTGGTAACCTGAACAAGAGCTAGCATCACGGACTTTGGGTTTTCAGCCTCCAAAACTTGAGATATATATTTTTTTTCTTTATGCGATACCAAACCTCTGGTATTCCTCCAAAGCAGCACAAAACCACATGCCAATATCTATTCTATTGATAATGACTATTATATAAATCAGTACTGCATTTTGTGAAATATTCTTTCTATAGCTATTAAACAATCCCATGTCTTTCTCCACCCTTCATTTTATGAATATGATGTATAATATTCTTGTATAGGAGTAAGTGGAGCCATCCTTGAACCTTAGGCTATACCCCCACTAGGTTATGGCGAGTACTTCTGATGTACTTACTCTTCAATTAAAATTTTTCCTAGTCTGTTGATGGAAATGCAAGGTAATGTCCCATGGTTTTGTATATTGTAGTATTCTGATATGGGTGCTGTGTTTGGTAGTATCAGCCTTATAGAAAAAAATTGACAAAAATCATTCCACATTATCTTTCTTCCAAAGAGTTTGAGAAGGTGTATTTACCTATCTATTTGATTATTTGAGGGAGGTTGCTTTATGTAACTAAAGTGGATTTGAACAGATGATCCTCCTGCATCAACGCCACAGCACCTGGGGTTATAAGCTTGTGCCACTATGCTCAGTTCTATTTTTTGCTTCTAACTGAAAGAATGTTGTTATTTTATTTCATCATGTAAGGAAAACTATTGTTTCCTCATACAAACCTGTCTGCAGGGTTTTACAGTGTGTCACTGATAATGTTCATTTACACAATCATTAAGTTCAAAGTATGTGATCCTATGCATGTATGTAGCATGCAACGACCAAACCCAGCCTCACTTTTCCTTTTTTCTTTTGTACTCTGACCCCATATCCACTTCCCAGTCTCTAGTGATGGCTGTGTTATTTCCTTTCTGACTTTATGTTAGGTTTCTGTGGGAGAATATATGCTGCTTGCCTTTCGGTGTCTGACCTAGTTCACTAATATAATTGCCTCCAGTTCTAAAAATTGTCTAAAATGAAATTATTTGGTTCTCCTTTATAGGTGAATGGCATTCCTTTCATATGTATACATCTTCTTTGTAATATGCTTGTATGTACACACATATACATACACACACATATATAGTATATTCTGTCAATGAATAACTAGGCTGAATCCATCTCTTCCATCACGCCTGAGAGGAGGGCTATGATGAATAAGTGTGTGTATATAACTCTTTGTAGACTGATTTTGCTCATCTGCGCATTTATTAGAACTTGGAGAACAGGTTGTTTTGTTCTTAAATGTTTGTGGAATCTCCATACTCTTCTCATAATGATGACAGCAATTTCCATTTTCATTAGTAATGTGTCCATTCTCCATACCCTCACCAAAATTCATTAGTTGTTTTAAAATATCCATTATAACATCGTATTTTGTTGCTTTGAATTAAGCTTCCCTGATGACTATGTATATTGAGAAATTTTTATCATCTATATTTTTCATTTCATTTACATTTTTCTTTGAGAAGTGCCTATTCAGGATTGAAAAGAGGGTTCATCAGGTAAGGTATATCTCACCCAAGAGTGATGACTGCATTTTAGATTCCCAAGTTGGATAGGTATGGTGGCCAGGCTGTAATTCCCCTGTATAGGGTCAAAAGACAGTGAATCCACAGAGCAAGCTGATTGGCCAGGTTGCCTGTGTTGGTGAGCTTTAGATACAACATGAAACTGTGCATCAAAATATAAAGTGGAGCACAATTGGGAAAGATACATGCATACTCAGACTTGTATACATGCCCCCACCCATATATGAGAGCCCACATCCAAGCATATAAACATGCAAAAATTCATAAAAATTCATAAGCAAAAAAGTGTCTTTTTAGATCACCCATTTTAACTGGATAACTTTTTAATTTTTTGAGTTATTTATATATCCGAGTTATTAACCCACTGTCAAAGCAGAAGTTGGTAAATACTTCCCCACATTCTGTCAGCTGATTCTTTCCTCTGCTGCTTCTCTGCTATGCAGAAACCTTCTGGAATGCACTCGCATTTATCAGTGTTTCTGGTCACTATGCTTTTGGAGCCCTAACCAGAAAATGATTTTTCTGAATCAATGTCTAGAAGTTCTGCCAATGTTTTTGTCTATTTATTTATAGTTCACATCTTATATTTGGGTCTTTAATCTTTTGAAATTGAATTGTATATTTAGGAATATATCAATATTTCATTAGGTCACCAAATATGTTGTAGCGTTGTGAGAGTAGCTTCTTATTATCTTTCGAATTTTGATGGTGCCAGTTGTTATATCTTCTTTTTTCATTTTTCATCACAAATAAGCAGTCTCCACCTTTTTCTTCATTAATTTGACAAAGGATTGTTCTGCTATTACTTTACCAAACCTCAGTTTGGGTGGTTTTGTTAAATTTTTATTTGTTATTTGGCAATTTTATATATTAACACAGTATATTTAGAATATTTCCACCTTCCAGTCTCCCATCCAATTCCTCCCCCCACACCTCTCTACCAATCTTAATTTTCCCCCTTCTTCATCCTCCTGTCTTCTTTTAATAATTTTTATTCTTCATCTTCTCTGCCTTCTTGCCTCCCCCTCTGCTTTAACAACCCACTAAATCTAATTAGTGATGCCCACATTTGCAGGAGGCATGCATGACACCACCCACAAGCACCCACCATGATCTTCTCTACTGAAGAAAATAATTTTTTCTCTGTTTTCCATCTTCCAGTTTGCTTGATTCTACTCTGACCTTCATTAATTTCTTTCTTCTGCTAACTTTTTGCTTAGCTTGCCCTTCTTCTAGAATAAATTTATATTATTTGTGATCTTTGTTCTTTCTGCATATGGGTGTTTAGCACATTATTTAGAACCATCCCTGCATTCAATAACTTCAGACATGTTGTCTTTACACTTTAATTTTGCTCAAGTCTGTCTCCATAACCTTTAAAAATGTATGCTGTGGTCATTTGTAATTTTATAACATGCTAACCTTAGAATACATACATAGTTTCTGAGATTTAATTATTTATGCCTTTATATATACCCCTTTGTGATCTGAAAAGTTACTTGATATGATTTCAATCTTTATAAATATTTTAATATCTGTCTTGTAGACTTATCTCTCCCTGGGAATGTTCATCGTGTATGGACGAGATTATATATAGTCTGCTCCTCTTGGGTGGGGTCCATGTGTCTAGCAGATTCATTTGTTTCAAAACTTGATCCTAGCACAAAATTTTCTTCAGTGATTTTGTTTCTGTCTCAGAGACTCTCTATCCATTGTTAAAAGGCAAACACTGCAGTCTCTCACTGCAATCCACACCTCTCTTCAGATCATTTAGTGATTGCTTTTTTAATCTAGTTGTTGCAATGTTGTGACCATATATATTTCTATTTCTTTATCATTGTATAATGACCTTCCCTGTGTCCATTATCAGTTTTTTAAAAGTGTTTTCCTGATGTAAGTTAAGCTATTCCTGTTCTCTTTCAAATTCCGTTGAAATTGATCTTTTTTCATTATTCATTTTTATTCTCTGTACACAAGGCTTTACTAGCAAAGTGACTCTCTATATGCAACATATGACCAGATCTTGTTCTTTAATCCTTGTATATTCTGTATACCTTTTGACTGGGAAATTTAATCCACATATATTAAGGATTTTTTCCCTTTTTACTTTGTATATGTATGCCTATAGGCTACATGCATGCCTGGTGCTCCTGGAGACCAAACAAACATATTAGACTCCATGGAGATGGCTTTATAGGTACGTGTGAGCTGCCTGTCATAAGTCTGCTGCCAGAGCAGTACACTTCCTGAACTGTGGAGCCACTTCTCCAGCCACTCCTTGATCTCTAAATATCATTCTCCTTAAATTGATGCCTGCCATTTAAGAAATATGCATCCTCTCTCTTTTGCAGGTGTTCTTCAGTAGGACTATTTCTTTATTATAAATATAGACTTCGCTTTATTATGCTTCTAGTGTTGCCTGAGATGGGCCAGTTGTTAATCATTACCTATAGGAGATCTTGGTATTTACACTTAACTGCTTCCTCTTTTCTGCTGCTAAATGGTCTTACTTTTACACTCCCTGGTCTGGTGGGACCTCTAGCTGGACTGAGCTGTTAAGAAGGTTTAGGAGATGGTCTCTTTAATCATCTCTGAGCAGGGATGCAGGTTGTCTTTCCTGGTTAGACAGTGATCTTTGGAGTATGTTATGCAAGTCTGCATGATGAGATCCAGGTTTATATGGGGCATGTAGTTGTTAATTAGTCGCAGTGATAGGCAGAACTAGAGACCGTACCCTAGAAAAAGTGTGTGTGCACATCCTTTTGAGACTAGAGTGGGCTTAATCAGAACGTGTGTTTTATGGGCATTGCTTCACAGACCCTGCAAGGTTTTCCTTCTCTGGAGGACTACTTATTTTCCATTGCATGCTGGTCTGAGGAAGAATCCATAGAAACACCAAAATTCAGTTGGAGCACCATCTCCACCTCTGAAGTTGTGCAAAGCTAAATGAACCTTTTACATGTAACCATGAGCACTCATGTGCTTCCACATCTGAATTTAACTTGACACCGAGCCCATCATCAGGTGCAGGTAAGCTGGGACTTTTGTGCATGACTGATCACTGTCCCTCAGAAGCTGTTTAACCAGAGGAAAGCTAGTGATTGTTTATGACCTGTATGAAGAAGCTGGCTACTGATTCCAGCTGAGAAGACCCATGAAGGCTCTATGCTTTGTGCTTTTGGGAGTCACTGAGGTGATTCTTCCTGTGGCAGAAATGCAAACTGAGCAAGGCACATTCCCTGGTCATTTTGGTCTCCACTTGCATTGTTTCTAATTGAGCATGGGTAAAACAGTACTCCACTATTCCCAGTAATCACTAGTGCATGGGTGTATGGTGATCTCCTTAGTTTGTTAAGTTTGACTACTTGGTCCCCAGTTGGTAAAACTGTTTGGGAAGGTTTAGGAGGTCTGTACTTGTTGGAAGAGGTGTGTTACTAGGGTTAGCTTTGAAGTTTTGAAAGACCTACACCATTCCCATTACCCTCTCTCTGACTCCTAACTTGTACATTAAGATGAGTTCCCAGCTGTTTTTGTCACCATGCCATTGTCCCACCATCATAGATTCTGACCCCTTGAAACTATAAATCCAATTCAATGGTTTTTTTATAGATTGCCTTGATTGTGAATTTTTTTCACAACAGAGAAGTAAGTAAGAGGTGTTATGAAGGAACGACTGATGTCCTTGAATGACCTGCAAGAAAACCTACAAATGGACCTAAATGATGAAAGGGATAAGTGCCAGTAATAGCAACAATAATAGCTTCTCCAGCACACAGGCATGTGCACACACACACATACACACACATTCTTATCTGAAATTGTAGTAATAATATATTAAGAAACCTTATGAAGAGAGATTAGAAAGTGAAGAAAACTTTACTCAACAGTAGAAAAATAAGAAAGCATCACATAATCAAAGAAATCTCCAGCATGGTGAAAAACCAAAGGCATCTTTCTAAAAATGAAGTAACTGCTATATCTTCTATTAGTTCCATTCTCTCTCCTCTGTTGTGGTCCTGCTGAATTTTGCTGCAGATTGATTTGCCAAACCATAATGTATTGTGTAAGTTCCTCCTATTACTTATTATACTCCAAATAGCTGTCAAAATCAAACATTAGCTACTCTTTGAAATATAATAATTAAAGCGAATCTCCACTGGATCCCACTGACCTTTCACACTGAATTAAAATTGTTTCTGCAAGTAATCAGAACAACACAGTAAATGTACACTTACATATGGAGTGTCAGGGAGTTGAGTATTTAGTTTCAAGTACAAATATATATCACTAGTGCACAGATGCTTCCATATTTGACACCCAGTCTATCTCTAAGGACAGGTATGGCAGAAGTTTCCTTTATAGCTAATTTGTGTTCTGCAAAAGTTTCTCAACAAGAGAAGAACTAATCGGAGTTTATGTCCTGTGTGAAGGAGCAGGCAGGATACACACACACACACACATACACACACATATGGCATTAGCAACTTCATCCAATCTTTCTTAATTTTAGAAGAAGAAAAGTGCCAGAATCATGTGCTACTTTTAAAATGTATAATTATTGTGCATGAACATTTTTGGACAGTATTTTCTAGTTTCTTTTTTTGTAGTTTGAAAAGTGATTTTGATTTTTTAATAACTTCATATCATCTAAGAGTGAAAGATCTTATACATTGTTATAAAAATGGTCTTTATAAAGAGATTATAATGTAAAATCATTGCTAAGGATAATAATAATAATAAAACCATTATGGCAGCAGTTCTTATTGTCTGATAATGTTTATAGATTTTTATGGGTTTTTGTTTTGCTGATGTTTAACAGCCCACTTTCTCTGCTTTGCAACAGTGAAAAGGTTGCATCTAAATCTAAATGTACCAATGTTCTTTAGACCCACAAAATTTCTGTATCAGCTATACCACATACCTGAAAATGTTCTGTAGTTAAAACTGCTTTTTAAAAAACTACCAAAAGACCACAAAACAATGAACTTATTTATCTATAACATTCAGTTAAGCATCTGGCACATTCCAAAAAATATTCTGAGCACTCTATGGACTCAACAGGTTATATTTAGGTTTATATATATATAAATGTACATGCATAAAATCACAATTGATGGAAAAACAAAGAATTTGAAGGAAAGCAACAAGTGCTTATATAGCAGGATTTGGAGGGAGGAAAGGGAAGGGTGAGATATTGTGAGTATATCATACTCTCAAAATCAGAAAAAATAGAGCAATAGGTAGTAGTTCATAGGGGCAAACCTTAAGATTAAACTGCTTTGCAAGGCTTCAAAGATTTCCAGAAACAGGAAAGTGACATGCATCTCCAACTCAAACTTCATAAGAAAAACAGCTTTAAATAATGAATAAGTTTGTGGTAGCATAAATAACCTTTTAAAATGTACTAAACAATAGTTTGTACAAACTAAAATTGGCAACAATTCAACAATTAATGCCCATTGAATAACAAGATGAAAGGTATAAAGTTCTTCAAGACACATGTGTAGCTGGAAGCTTTTCTCTGTCCCATCTAGTCCCATTGGACTGGTTCCTCTCCTGCCCACTGGTCCCTGTAACCACTTATAAAATGATCATTCAGACTTAATAGTAATTATAATTGCTTGGACAATGGTTCAGAATTATTATCAACTACCTCTTACATATAAATTAATCAATTTCTAATGATCTCTGTATTGACACATGACTTTGTGACATTACCTGTTCTCTAGGACATCTTGCTGCTCTGGTGGTTGGCTGATATCTCTTTCAACTGCACCTGTCTTCACCTGTATCTCTGCTTGGATTTCCTGCCTAGCTATATTCTGCCCTGCCACAAGCCAAAGGAGCTTTATTCATCAACCCATGAGAGCAACCCATACTTATAGTGTACAGAAGGACATCCCACATCATTTCCCCTTTTCTCTTTAAAAAGGAGAGTTTTAACTTTAACATTGTAAAATTATATATAACAAAACAGTTATCAAGCAAGAATTACAGCTATAATATTTAGTCTCTTTGTACTTGACAAAACTAAAGTAAATACTCTATCATCTATTCTATCACTGTGAGTCTAAACTTTCATATTTAATTTATCTTTTATCATAAGTAGGGAAAACTATAGTTATAACTATCTAGTCTTCAATTTCATCAAAGGTCTCAGAAGCATATAATATTATCTGAATAACCAAGAAGTACATTATAAGCAGTTTCCAAAACTCTAAAAATGACAGAGATGTCTGGCTGCTTGGATAGTCACTCAAGTTCTTCTGTAACATTGGGGCATCCATGTTCAGCCTACAGGCCTAAAATATCTGGAAGATTTCTCAGGGAAGAAGGAAATTTGAAGGACTGTCCTGCCTCTTTTGGGAAAATTCATCAGTTTCTTTCTTCTGTGTCCTGAAGAATATCTGGCAGACTCTTTCATGACTCCACCTGTTCAGCTTTCCAAAATGGTGGGGGTACCAGAGAAAGTCACTCTTACCCCCTCCCTCACTCTTGGGTTCGTGCTGCCATCAGGGAGCATGCAGCTGGCCCACATGTGCATTCCATGCCTCTGTGTACCATGGCAGGAATTTGCCATGCTGTGCTCAAGATGGACAGAATAATTCTTTAATGCCTGACAAAATTATTGGTGAAAAAGGAAGTGAATACAGATCACAATATTGTCATACCACTCCTCAATTGGAGTAAGAAAAGATGAATCATGTAGCCCCCAGCGGAGAAAGACACCAGCCGCCAGCCTGAACCTTGTCAGTAAACCACGAGCCTCGCAGTAAAATATAAAATAAAAGAAATGGCTTAATTTAAGATATAAGAGCTAGCTAGCAATACGCTTAAGTGACTGGCCAAACAGTATTTTAATTAATAAGGTCTGTGTGATTATTTCGGGTCTTGGTGGCCAGGAATGAATGAGCAGCCTCTGTCTACAAAAGATAAAATAGGTATGAAACTGTAGACTAAAAAAGAAAGAATAGCTGATAGCGTATTTTCTTTAATTTTGCCAAATACAAAGATACTAAATATTATAATTTTTATTTTTACTTGATGTTGTTCTTGGTGGTTGTAGTTTCATTTTTGTTTATGTTATTATCTTTTCTTTCTTTCTTCTGTACAATACTTGATAGTTCTTACTATATATAGTTTATGCTTGGATTAGAACCTTCTTAATTGTGAGAAAGGGGTGAATGTTGTGGGAGCTCGATACATTTAGCCAGTGACTTTTGGGGTGATTTGCCAGGGGTGGAGTTTTCTTCTGAGATGTGAATGGATAAAATGGAGGAGAAGGGTTGCTTGCACTCCCTTGGGTGGTCAGAGTGGGAGCAAGCCTTGTGGTTGGTAGTCATTGCCCATGGGAGAAAAACGGAACAGTAGCAGCTGGATCAGTGGCAGCATCTACTTTGTTCTGGATTCGTGAATTTGTTTTTCCATTTTACCCCTTAATAAACTGCTAAACAGAATTTTGTGGGTTCTCAGTTCACACATGAATATAGGAAAACACATTTCCAATTAACACATGAGTAAAAGAAAAACTTCCTAAAGAACCTGGAATACTTTAACAAAAAATGATTTTTTTCAAAATGAATAAGGTGTCCCTAGAACAATAGCATGTCAGCGTACGAGGAGAAGAAGAGAACAAAAATCAGTCAACTATGGTTGGTAATTAGGAAGCAAAAACAGTAAGAAAAGTCATAGCAAATTAAGTCCATGAAAGCAGAAGAAATGAGTGTGTGTGTGCGCGCGTGTCTGCATGTGTGTGTGTGTGTGTGTCTGTGTCTGTGTGTGGTTGTGTTTACCGGGTAACAAGGAATTTTTTTCAGTTTTTTGAGATCAAGATTTTCTGTGTAACAACCCCGGCTACCCTGGAACTCATTCTCTAGACAAGGCTGGCCTTGGATTCACAGGGATCTGCCTGTTAAAGGCCTGTGCCACCACCCAGCTTGATAACAAGGAAATTTAAACCAGGAAGTTCATGGATTCCGTGAGTTTTTCTGTTTGGTTTTGGTTTATGTATGTGTATTTGTATGTGTGTATATTTGTGTGTGCGTTCATATATGTGTATGTGTTTAGTGTGTGTGCTTTGGGTTATGTGTGTTTATATGTTTGTGTGTATATGTGTGCGTTATGTGTGTTATGAATGTTTATATGCATGTTTGCCTGTATATGTATGCATGTGGAAGCACAAAGTTAACAATGAGTGTCCTCTTCAATTCTATTTTTCTTTTGTTAAGTTAGCATGACTCAATGAATACACAGCTTGCTGACTCAGCTAATCTTAGCTAGACAGTTTGCTTCAGAGTTTTCCTCTTCCTGCCTCTCCAGTGCCAGAATTTCAGATGATCACCATGCCTACCTGGATTTTTAGCAGGTCCTGAGATTTTGAGGCACTTACGAAACAAGCATTTGTCCACTGACATACCTATCCATCCTCCATGATGAATCTTGAAAAGATCAATGAAATCAATGTTCCCTGGCTAGGAATGTAAGAAAAAATAAATATAAAAGAGAAGACACAAATTACTGTTATCAGCAAGACAATGAGGACCCTTGCTACTAATCCCATGGATATTAAAGGATGAATAAGGAAATCTTACTTTACAAATCTTTGTCCATAAATTTGAAAGCCTAGGTAAAATGGATCAACTCCTTGGAAGATACAGTCTGGAAAACTTAGGATAGCATAAATAGACACACTGAATTTTCCTGTGTTTATTAAAGAAATTTAGTAAATAATTTAAAATCTTCAAACTCACTAAGCACTAAGTTCAGATTCATTCACTGTCTCTTTCTATTAAACATTTAAGGACTAAATTTCACTAATTCTTCATAATATTTTCCAGAAAGCATAAGCAGAGAATACTGACTCATTCTTTGAGGTAAATATTACTCTTTAAAACCAAAATGATTACAAAAAAGTGTTGCCAGAAGAATAAAGATTAATATTTCATGATATAAAAGTATAGAAATACCTTTAGAAGTAGTAAATCAAAAGTAATCATACTTTTAAAAATTGTAGAACATGACAAAAAAATTTTATTTATTCAATGCATTTATATTTAGTTCAACATTCAAAATTTGGTTAACGCAATGTATCACATAAAGAGTATAAAGAAAAACAGTACATGATCATATGGCCAGACACACATTCGACACAATCTAAAACTCACTCATGATAAAAACTCACAATAAATTTGCAAAGCACTGTAGTCCTGGCAAGATTGTCTTGTCAAAAGATACATCATCTAAATAGGAACTGTGTCAAACTGTCACTGCCCGAGATTCCATGATCGTGATAGAGAAAGCCCTGAAATCTTCACCGTAAAGCTGTTGGAACTAAGGAACTCAGGCAAGTTTCGAGATAAAAAGTCCGCACACAAAAAGATTCATTTTCTCACATATATATGACAAAGACATCTGTTCATGAGGCAGAAAAAACCTACCTTATATATGAAATAAAAATATAGCTATCTGAAAAAGCCATCAAGAGAACAATTCCATTTATAAAGATACAAAAAGTACGATACGGAGGAATACGTTTAAGAGTGGAGGTGAAAGAACTCTACAACAAAAATTGTAAAACATGGGTAAAAGACATGGAATATCTTCTATTTATCTCTCTTCTTTAATATCAGTGGACTGGAAGAAATAATACCCTGAAAATGCGATGGCACACAAGGCAACCTGTAAACTTAATACAAGTCCTATCAAGACACCAGTCATTCTTCACACAATCATAACACTATCTCAAATTAAAATGTTTTTAAACATTAAGGTGATTTTTAAACTTCATATTTGGGACTTTTAAAGAAGAAAGGGACTTCACTCATGAATTAATCATGGTCTCAGAGATTTTTTTCTAATATTCTGGCTCTACCGTTTGTGTGTTCATATTTTCACCTTCAAACAACTTCTTTAATGTAAGCCAGAATGAAACAAAAGACAAAACCTCTACCTTATACATGAAGTAAAAATACTTCCCTATGAGTTGAAACAAGCTACCTTAGATCTTATAGCCACCATTGGGACAGAGATGCCTGTCATTTACTAAATACTTAAGTTGGACTGTCAAATTCATCATTATCAGGGAACGTGGAATTACAGCTATGATTTGAAGATAATTTGTACCTTCCAGAACCAATGTAAAAATTTGGACTTGGGGGCTAGAGAAATGGCTTGATGGTTAAGAGCACTTGTTGCACAAGGTTGAAGGTCTGAGTTCTAGACCACAACCCACCTAAAACCTAAGCATAGTTCTGTGTATGCCCATGACAGTCTTGTTACAGGAGATAGAGACAAGACCATTAGGGGTTGCTGGCCGTCACCTTAGCGCTAGGTTCAGTGGGAGACTCTGTCTCAAAGGAAAAAGACTAAGACTGATAAAGCAGAAGACCCAAAGTTCTCTGTCATCTCTGAGTGTATGCACATGGTGTATACATCCCTAAATACGGGAACGTGTGTGCCACAAATAAGTACATACCACACTGCACACATACACACTATGCATGCGTGCACACACACACACACTGCACACACATAAACTCTGGAGTTGCTGGAGAAATGGACTTAGTGAATAAGAGAGTGTAGTGTTAATGTTCATGGAGAAGACTATAGTTCAGTTGGCAGCATCCACATTGTGCAGCTCGCACACCTGTAACTTCAACTTCAGGAAGATCCAAAGCCAATGATCTCTCAGGGCACTAGAATTTAGTGTGCATGTCCCACCACACACACAGTACACATGATTAAAAATAAATATGTTTAAAAATGAAAAGAATGAAGAAAATAAACTTGATCTAGTGGAATAGTGTGGGGAGGCAGTGGGAGATTTAAAGGTATTGGTGGTTCTACTGCTCCACTCTGGTGGTACTGGACTATTACTCATGGCACTGAGTAGATTCTTGCTCTCTTGGGACTGTAGTTACAGCTAATGAGGGTTGTGCTTTGCCACTTCCTAACTCTTTTGTTTTCTACCAGGGACGAGGCCTGAGCTCTTTTCCCACTCTGTGTTTTGGTACTTTTCACCCTCTAGACCTTTGACCCAAAATAAACCAAATTTCCAAATAAATTATTCAACCTTAGGTATTTTGTTATAGCAACAGGAAATGAAGTAAGACAATTACGAAGAGTTCAGCACCAGACTGACTAAAGTGTGCCTCTGTGTTTGCAAAGCATTTCCCCTGATTCTCCATGGTTCTGTGGAAGGGATTGTCTGACAAGCAATAAGGACTGCTGAAAAGAAGAAACTCCCGGGTAGCCAATCAATGTGTTTGGCTTCTTAATGGAAGAATACCATTGAATCTGGGAAAAGCTCATAGTAGAGGAGGAAAGAAAAGTCACCCTAGAGACTAGTGTTCGATTTTCCAAGGCTTTGTTTCTGGCTGGCCTTGCTTCTGAAAAACCAAAGCAGCAGATTTCTATAAAAAACTTCCTGAAATGCTATATTAAGTTCATAAAGTTTGGCTCCTAACCAATAATGGTATAAAGGGGGGTGGAGAGAGAGAGAGAAGCAAAGAAACAGAGAAGCTTCATGCTGCTACATAATACTATATTCCTGATTACCATATGAAACTGTTGCCATGGAAATTATGGTGGTGGATGTTGCAAGCTATCACTCAAAAACAATCTAGACAGTGAAAGGTTCCAGAACTGAGAAAAAAAAGACTTCCTCTTAGTTATATGACCAGATGAAATCATAAGTCAGGCATCAAATCAGTGATCAAATGTGCAGAATAAGAGAACTTTGTGTTCTAGAAGAAACAAACATGGATTTTTAGTATACATAAAGAGTATAATTTACTTACCATGAAATATTTCCAAATGGTTTTGTAATAAACCTTAACAAAAACATTCTTAAAACAAGGCACTTAAAAACAAATTGAAAAGAAAAATAAAGGGAAGGATATAGTACAAAAAAAGGCATCACAAAACTAAATTCCCCATGATTTCAGAATTGTTTTACAATGAAAATTTATCATAATTATCATTCTTTTTTATGAAAACGTATTTTATATAATATGTTCTGATTACAATTTCCCTCCCTCCAGTTCCTCCCATATCCTCCTTATCTCTCCACCTACCCACTAAAATCCACATCTTTCTATTCTTTCTCTCTCTCATGGAAAAAAGAACAGGCATATAAAAATTATACTAATAAGAAAGTAACAAAACAAGCCAAAATAGAAGAAAACAAATAGAAAAGGGAGTCAAAGAAAAACATGAGAAATACATGCAGATAAAAGAGACACACATTCACATACACAAAACCCCACACGAACACAAAATCAGAAACCATAATATATAAGCAATAGACCTATAAAACAAAGCAAAACAAAACAAAAACAAAAAAAGAAGAAGAAAAAGAAAAGGCCATAAAAAGCACTGTGAGAAAAAAAATCCCCCAAAACTTCAACTGAATTCAGTGTTTGTTGTCTATCGGGACATGGGACCTGCCCTTAAGTGTGTGTGGCTTGTATAGCCAGTGAGACTCCATTGGAGACTTCCCTTGCAAGTCGTTATCGGTTAGAGATAAGTTAGGAATGGGGGTTCGTATCTATTTCCCATCTTAGCACCAGAACCCTCCCTGGCCCAGGCGTGTGCAGGTCCTATGCATGCTGCCCCATTCTCTTTTAGGAATCATTTTACTGCTATATTCCTTTATCAGAACAGTAGCAATTGTTTTTTTCCCCAAGTTCATGGTTTATCCAGCCTAGTGCTTTTAGTCACCTGGGAAAGTGTCTGGAGCAGAGTACACCACATACAATATCACAGCATAAACATTTCTCTTCCAAAAGCAAGCAATAAGGGCACAGCAAGGAAATGCCAGACCAAAACAAGAATGAGAAGCAGCTGAGAAAATGCCAAACAGTCTAGGATTGAGTGTCTAGGATTCTTGGGGCACCTCTGGGCTCCACCAGACTTGCATAGCCTTGCCCTTACAACTCTGTTGCTTTTGATGCTTATCACTATAGTGGTATATTATTTTTGTTTTAATAAATAAAGCTTACCTGAAGATCAGAGTGCAAAGATAGTGCATACTAGCCTACCATACAGGCCAGAGAGTGGAGGCAAACACCTTTAGTCCCAGGGATTGGGAGACAGAGGCAGATGGATCCCTATGAGTTCAAGGCCACTCTGGACTACCCAAGATTGAATCTGTCTAAAAGAGAAACAGAGCTCACACAAAGGTGAGCCTTAATCTCAGCACTAGGGAGGTAGAGACAAGAGCGATATGGCTGGGCAGAGAGGCG
Source organism: Ellobius talpinus (assembly GCA_001685095.1). NCBI lineage: Eukaryota > Metazoa > Chordata > Mammalia > Rodentia > Cricetidae > Ellobius > Ellobius talpinus. The sequence goes on along the minus strand of LOJH01000337.1, from coordinate 75,454 downwards.
AATATAAAGGGGAAGAGACTGGAACTCACCTGTAATTGCTATGTGCACATTTTCCATGTGTCCGCCACTTTCTTCTCTTTCTCTAAACCTTGGCAAATTCAGTGATCCTTAACTACACCACATTCTAAATATTATAGTATACTAAAATTTCCTCCATCAAGCAAATTGTTTTATTACTTTCAGGTTAGGTTTAGTCAGGGTTCCCTACAGTTAGAATGCAGTGAGAGTCTTTGCTAGAATGCAGCATGAAAGCCTCAAGCCCAATCCCAAGAGAGTCCCTTGTTCTCTGAAACTTCAGGAGATAGGCCCTCACTGCCCCCGTTTCTATCAGCACTGTGGTATCAACACTCCCATCAGAATGGTCCATTAAGGTCTGCTTATGGCATTCCAGGGTCCTGGCCCATAACGAGAAACCCATATGCTCTGGAAAACAAGTGTCAAAGGCTTGAGCACCTTGTGGCCAGATTCACCATAAGTAGCAATAAGAGTATAGCTGCTGTTTCTGTATTAGCAACTTTTCACATTGCTTTAATGGAATACTCGATAAGAACAAATATAGGGAATTGGGGTTTATTTGGACTCACTTCTGGGGTGGGAAGGTGGAAGGATCCATCCATAGCAGGAGCTTGCTGCCAAGCTTGCTCCATAACCAAAGATGAGGCTATAAACCTCTAGCTCTTGCCCCTCCGGGAAGACTCACTTGATCCAGTTGGTGCCCACCTCTTAAAGGTCCTACAGCTCCCCAAAAACATTGTAAGTAGTTGGGGGGCTATTCACGCATATGAGCCTTTTGGGGGATTTTTATTTTACATCTATGTATAATATCTGTATCATGTGATGCATACAACTTATTTTTTAGGTAACTCTGACAGTGTTTGCCACAACAGCTATGCTAACTTACATATCTACCAACATGAAACCAGAGCTGTTGTTTTCTTGCTGGGCCATTGCCAGCATTTTTAAGTTTTTTTTTCATTGCAATGGCCATTCTAAAGTAATGTGGTATCTCTTTGTGTTCTGATACTCATTTTTCTTATGTTAAAAATATTGGATTTTTTTTGATATATTTATTGTTCTTGAGGACTTTCTCCTAAGTTCAATTGCACAATTTTTAAAGTATTTGGCCCACTTCCTACCTTTAATACATTTTTGTGTTGCTTAAATATTTTGGATGTTGATCCTGAATTGTTTGAATATTTTATCCCATGTTGTAGGTTGTATATTCACTCTTTAATTACTGCCTTTTTAGAAGCATCCTAGTTTGAAATACTCCCGTCTATCAAATTTAGCTTTTATATCTGTATTTTTGGAGTCTTATCCAGGTGGTTATTAAGTCTCCCAATATTATTGTACTACAACTCATTCATCTGTGTGTTGCGGGAGCTCCTTCCGCTCCTTCAGCCAATAGCCGCTGAGATATCAGCCCATTGGGGCGTGGTCTCTCTCTCTTCAAAAAAGCAGCAACTGCCCTCCGCTTGCTCTCTGACTTCTGGCTCCACTTCGGCGACTAGGCTCCTTTCCTGATTGTACAGAGGGCTGTTGTCTGGGACGGTGATCTGTAAGTTTTCCCCTTTAAATAAATAACTATTCCATTAATTATAATTCCGAACCGGTGTGGGATTGTTTATGACTAACATGACTCTCCTCTCCTAGACGGACGCTGGTTAGAATCTTCCCGGTAAACTACCACCTCATGGTGCTACACAGATTTTTAGAAATGGGTTAACCAAGATGTGAGANCTGTTGTCTGGGACGGTGATCTGTAAGTTTTCCCCTTTAAATAAATAACTATTCCATTAATTATAATTCCGAACCGGTGTGGGATTGTTTATGACTAACATGACTCTCCTCTCCTAGACGGACGCTGGTTAGAATCTTCCCGGTAAACTACCACCTCATGGTGCTACACAGATTTTTAGAAATGGGTTAACCAAGATGTGAGAATTAGCCAATAAGAGGCTAGAACTAATGGGCCAGGCAGTGCTTAAATGAATACAGTTTCTGTGTTTATTTCGGGGGTAAGCTAGCTGGGATCCGGGCAGGAATGCAACCCGCTGCTCCTTCTACATCTGTGAGAGCCTAGCAGAGTCTATTTGATAACGACCAGTGCCCTGACATTCAGTGACATAGATTTGTAAGCACTACACCCTCATTTTGATTACTCAGTCATTATGTAGTTAGGGTCTTTGCCTTCCCTACAATTTGTCTTGAACTCTCACTTGTCAGTGTCTAGTTATGTCTGCTGGCTTTATATTTTCCCTTGTTGAAATATCACATTCCATCTTTTAACCTTAAACTGTCTGTATCATCTTTTACCTTCAGTGGAGAATTTTGTCTACTTATGTTCAAGATTATAGTAGCTGATAATGTAATTGTAATGTGTCCATGATAATCTTCTACTTGATTTGAAAACTCTTTTTTTCTTCCCCGTCTTATCTTAATGGTTTTCTATACTAATAGTGTCTCTTTCTAGGTGTCATCTGTGAAACTGTTTTCTTACAGATGGGATTTATATGCCTTGGGCTTTCATAATGACAGATTCCTTTCTTACTTCTGAATATATTTCACTTTTTAGCATCTTCTGGTAGGTTTGCTGGTCATGAATCCTTCAGGTTTTCCTAGTCCTGGAAGGATTTTGCATTTGTATCATAAGGACAGCCTTGCTGGATAAAGCAATCTTGTCAGACAGTTATTTTCTTTCAGGATCTGGAGTATGGCACTGTATTCCCTCTGGGCTCATAGTGGCTTTTTTTCCCCAGAAAAACAAACAAACAAAACTGTTCTTACTTTAAGAAATACCCTTCAATGTGACTTGCCTTTTTTTTTTCTTCAGATTTTAAAATACTCTGGAAAGGGAGACTGCACTTTCATTTCCTGGCTGCCCAGACCCAAATAATCACACAGAAACTATATTAATTAACCCATTTACATCTTAAATTAACCCACTTCTATTGGTCTATGTATTGCCATGTGGCCGTGGTGTTACCTCATTTTCTACATGTCTTGTTACCTTGGCTGGCATCTCCTTGGCTCTGCCTATATATATATATATATATATATATATATATATCTGCCTATATATATCTTAAGATTTCCTGCCTGGCTTTGCCCTGCTAAGCCATTGACCAAAACAGCTTTATTCATCAACCAGTAATAGGATCGCATATACAGAAGGACATCCCACATTGATTCTTTGTCTTCTGCTTTAGACAGTTCAACAGATACAGCACTGTAAAGATCTTTCCAGATGAGGACACTTGTCCTAAAGAAGTCCTGCACATGCATGTCTTAGGGTGGTTAGGCAACACTGTCTGCTATTAGTCTATTGAGCAGGTTTTCTGTTCTCTGTTTCTTTGCATCGTACACTTTTCAAAAACACAGACTGCTGTTAATATGGTACTCCACATGAATTGAATGCTTTATTATACTTTTTTAAAAAAAAAAACTGAGATCGTTCAAAAGGACTATGTTCTCAGAGATTCTTCATTCAACTTGATCTCATCCATTGTTTGACTTATTAAACACTTCATGTGTGGCTTTTAAAAATGTTGGCTGAATTTCTCATTCATATTCTGGAGGTTTCTCTCCTGCCTGCCAGTTCCTGAATAACCACTCTGAGGCTTAATATTAAATACAAGCTGTTAGGCCTATTAGCTCAGGCTTATTATTAATTATCTCTTACAACTTAACCCATTTTTATTATTGTATATTTTTCCATGAGGCTCATGGATTGTTACCTCACATATTGCTTCCCCCATGGCTGCTGGCATCTCTCCGACTCCTTCTTTCTCCCTTTATCTTTGCTTGGATTTCCCACTTGGCTCTATTCTGCCTGGCAATTGGCCAAATAAACTTCTTCATTAACCAATGGCAATAAATCATATTCATAGTATACAGAGGGGCATCCCACATCATCTCCCCTTTTTTGCCTAATCAAAAAGGAAGGTTTTCATTTTAACATAGTAAAATTACAAATAACAAAACACTGAACACAAATTCCATAAGGAGCTTCTATGTCTATGATCCTCTTGAAGTAATTGTTGCTGCAAGGAGCAGATGTCTCTCACTGTTGATAAAAGTCTAAGTTCTTAAAATATGTTAAATGTCATATTCTTTAGGTCTTTGAAATGTTTGAAGATTACCTATTCATTTAAAATATATTTCTGCATATCTATAAAACCTACCTAACATGAATATAAGTTTGACTATTATAGATGAGTATTACTTTGCATTTTTAACTATACATAACATTTCAAATGAGCTGCATAAACACAATACCTTAAACAATGGTAGAAATACAAATACTATAACAAAATTAACCTTAAATGTATATCAATAAACCAAAATACATATCAATATAAGGTATTTTGATATTAAAAGTTGTTTTTGAATTAAAGTAGGTTCAATAGTCTACCTGTTTTTATCATTTCTATATTATATCCCCCTTTTTTCTTTACAAAGAGAATGACTATGACCATTGGCCATCTGTAACTAAGCCCCTTTAGATGAAAAGAAACATTTATTAACAGTATTTTGGGATTTGGGGGCATAGTTTTCTTTACTACTTCCTACTTCCTGCTGACTGGGGGTGCTGGCAATCTTATGGGAATCCTGAGAAAATTTAGAATTATGGTTAAATCTTGGCTGTAGTAGTCTGTGAGGCTGCATTATCTCAGACAGTTGCGTTGAAGCTGTTCTGGATGTTGGATCACCAGGGCCATTGCTCCTGTGAAGACCTCTCAGAAGGTCTTACTTGATTAAACCAATATTAGCCTGGAAGGAGTCCAAGCTTCTCATTTTCTGTGGAAACAAAAGCAGAATCTCTTTTCCAAAGCAACATATCCTTAGATCTGAATTTTGAAGTCAATATACCTTTTTGTTGGTTTAGATTAGCAGCACCCCTAATCAAATGTCTCTCTGAAGTTAGCTTATTAACAGTCAAAAATTCAGAGAAAACACAATAGTATACATAATCTGGACTCTGTGTATTTTCCATCTTTGCATGGCTTATTATAATTTTTATTATTCTATTTCCTGTTTAAGAATCTCAGCTTATTATCTTTAAATTATTCTTTTAATCCATGACTCTGTTTATCCTTTATCCTTTCTCTCCCAAGCCAATGCATATTTATCAAATACATTGTGACCCATTTAGGGGCCTTTTGTCTTAACCTGTCTTTGTCATGTATCTGTAATCATTTTCTGAGCAGGAGAATTTTGTTGTTGTTGGTGGTTATTTATTTATTTTTTAAAAACAATCTTTTCTCATTTTACATAACAACCCCAGTTTCCATTCCCTCTCCTCCTCCCATTTTCCCCAATTTTCACCTACCCCATCCCCCATCCACTCTTCAGAGGGGGTAAGGCTTCCCAAGGGAGTCAACAAAGCTGACAGGATCAAGGAGTTTTTAAATTGTTAAGTAGGAATGGCTAGGACCAAAGCTGCAGCTTTGGCTGTTGACTCCAATCTGTTTGGCTTTCCAACATAATGGAGGTATGTTCACTGTCAGCTCTGGGAGCCATGCTTACTGCCCCAAATCTAGGGACTCAGAGGTTCCAGGCCACCATCAAGCAGCTTGTAAAATACTGCACACAAACCTCATTCAAGTGTTCCATAGTGGAACCTCTTGAAAAAACAATCCTTACCAACAACACAAACCAGGAAGCAATATCTTAAAGGAGCTGCACATCTGTTTGCTGCCAGCAAACAGAGCCTATCTGAAAACATGTGGCTAACAAAAAGCTGCACTTGACTCCTGTTTTTGTAGGTCTAGACGTCCTCTCTGTTTTGTTTAAGCTTTTTTATGTCTTACATAGATCCATGTCTCTCCTGCCGGCCAATTCCTAAATAACCACTCTGAAGATTAATATTAATTACAAGCTGTTTGGACTATTAACTCAGGCTTATTTTTATCTATCTCTTCTTACAACTCAAAGTAACCCATTTTTATTATTCTATATTTTACCACGGGGTACATGACTTGTTACCTCCTTGCTTCCTGGGTGGCTGCTGGTGTCTCTCTTACTCCACCTTATTTCTACCTTTAACTTTGCTTGGCTTTCCCACCTGGCTCTATTCTGCCTGGCTATTGGCCAAATCAACTTCTTTATTAATCAATGGTAATAAAACATGTTCACAGCATCCTACATCAACTCTGCAATGTCTTCTTAATCTTTTTTGAGATTATTATATTATTTTGAGTCTCATTGATCTCTTTAAATAGTGATCTCTTACATTTATTTTTAGGGATTTTATTCATTTTGATGGCTTCAGAATCTACTGAAGCTCTTATTCTGTGGGTATCATACTGTCGTGTACTTCTCATGTTTTGTTGAGGAAGGACTTGCTAAGATTTGCATATCTATTATATCAGATCTCTGTTGCCTTATTTATTAAGTGACTTTATGGTACATTGTTTCTCCTGAGATTGTATCTTAAGGTGTCAGCTTTGTATATAATATTGGCTGTAGTGATAGCTGACACTCTAGCTCTCCCTGTATCTTCTCTCACTCTAATAAACCTGGGCCCAGTATATGCTTGGACAGAGCTGGAGTTAGGCCATGGAACAGTGAGGATACTGTAGTTCAGCAGATATTGTATTGTGACAGCTCATGATGTCCTGTTCGAAAAAGGGCTGTCATGGTCCCTAGTAAGCAATGAGAGATTACTCGGGCACCCTTTACTGTAGTCTTGTTACTAACAAGGCCCTTCAAATTGGCAGTAGTGAGGGTCCTGAGGTATGTGATGTCCAAATCAACTAGCATGGACCCAGATAGAATTGCCCACCACTGCCTTGGTGATCTCCCAGATAACAACTCCTTATCCGCAGATTACAAACATATCAAAATTGATGTGATGCATCTCTGCCACTCACAACAATTCTGTGCACAATATGCTTCTCCAGGTGTGGAGAAGGGCAGTGGGAACAACTGTAGACAGGGTGATGTGGAAACTGTTGTTCCTTTCTGTAGTTCTGGTGACAGTGCCTGCCAGGACCAAGACCATGCCGCATCTCCATAATCAAGCTGCAAACTGGGAAGTAGAGAAACAAGGAGGTTTTTGTTTTAATGTTTGTTTTTTGTTTTATTAAATTTATTTATACATCCTGACTAAAGTTTCCCCTCCCTTCTCTCCTCCTGTTCTATCCCCCAACCCAAGTCCTCCTCTGCTTCTGTTCAAAAAAGAGCAGGCCGCCATGGGTGTCAACAAAGCATGTCATATCAAGTTAAGGTAGGACTAGTACCTCCCCTTGAATTAAGGCTGAACAAAACAATCCAGTATGAGGAATAGGTTCCCAAAAGTCGGCCAAAGTACTAGGAGCAGGCCCTGCTTCCAAAACTGGGAGTCCCACAAATAGAACAAGATACACAACTGTTACATATATGTAGAGGGCCTGCATCAGCAGGCTCCCTGGCTGGGTTCAGAATCAGTGAGCTCCTGTGAGCCAAGGTTAGTTGTTTCTGTGGGTTTCCTCGTGATGTCCTAGAGCCCTCTGGCTCTGGCTCAAACAGTCCTTCCTCCATTTCTTCAGCAGGTTTCCCCAAACTCAGCCTAATATTTGCCTGTGAGTCTCTGCATCTGCTTCCTTCATTACTGGATGAAGGCTCTCTGATGACAATCGGGTTAGATGCCAAGCTATGAGTATAGCAGAATATTACTAGGCATCATTATATTGCCTTTTTTTCTCCAATGTTTGGTTCTATTCTAGGTCTCTGGGACATCCATCCTCTGGGTTCTGGACTCCAGACAGTGTCAGTGGTGGGCTCACACTCTTTGGTTGGCCACCCTATAATCTCTGTGCCTACCCTTCCCCCAATACATACCAAAAGCAGGACAAATTGTAAATTGATGGTTATATGCCTGGGTTTGGGTCCTAATTCTTCCACTAGAAAGCTTACCTGGTCACACACTTCTTGAATATTGGGGGCAGTTTACAACATAGCTTTCCTGGTGACAACACCAGTTCCATGGAGTGCAGTAAACCAAGCAGGCTTAGGTCATTCCCTACACTGTGTCAAGTTGTAGTGTGGCAACTATACCCTGATGCCAGCATACTGGAATGCCAATAGAGCACCAGTGACAGAAAAATGCATGGGCTTCGGATCCCTAAAACAGCCTAAATTGTATTCGTTTCCAAGACAGTGGAATTAAGATAGCCACCACTGCATAGGGAAACTGCGTATTGCCCTCAAGGGTAATTTTAGTTATGGCCTTTAAATACAAAGAAATTACATTATTCTTCATGTACTGTCTATTGAACATGATTCTCAGCACACACACAGTAAGACCCTTAAAATGACTCAGCAGTGTAAGTGTTATTTCTCATCAGTGTATGGGGGTATTGAGACTCAGTAAAGTTGTTCAAACTCACAGAACTAATTATAGTCAAATTCTGAATTTTCATGTTCAACATGGGCCCACCTAAAGTCAAACATTGTTTATTCTGACCTTTAGTGGGTCTATAGATTTTTAACACACACTTGGCCAATGCGGCTATTCTCTCTTCTCTAGCAGATATTTGTTTCTTCCTTATCTGAGGATGAACCTAAGAGACTGCTGTTTTTACAGACAAAAATTCTGTGTGGAAATCTCATATTGTTCAGACAAATATGCTGTCTTTAAAACAGTGGAGAACTTTGATTCTTTAGAAATCAATATGTGATTTCTTCACAGTTGTCTTGATCTTGTTGGTGATCTACTTTGATAAGCTAGTTTATAGGAAGTTTTACAGGAATGAATGCCAAGACTTGCTAGTTTCTTCATTAGGTTGAGAGAGGATGCAGCACAAGAAGTTTATTACAGCATACAGAGTCTGAGAACTCTGGAAGGCACTTGGGGGCTCTTTCTTCAGATCAAGTGAAATGGATGTTTAAGGCAATCCTATTTTAGGTATCCAGGATAATGGGAGCTCCTGCTGACACTGCAGATATATTCATCCCTGCATGTCTTGACATCCTAAGAGCCATGAGTTGAGAACCAATGTTTTATGGCAGTGGTAGGCATTCACAAAGTGTTCACTGAACTAAGGGGCAATCATTACCAACTGAACTCTTGAACTGTCACAAGAGATGCTCTGAATTTCCACAGGGCTTTAAGCGTGTGCTAAAAATGAGAAAGGCATTCATTAAGAGTTAGATTGTGGTTGTTAGTCCATCAGCCCCACTGCAGCTAAAGGTACTACCGAGATACGTATATTACCTTTGTTGCAGGAATGGTTAGATAGCAAATTTATTAAAATGAGCTTATAAGTATGACTCATGTGGTCAGTGTGCTGTTTAAAACTGGGATAACGCTCAGTTTAAGAAGCCTTATTTTGCCATCTTCTGAGAAGTCTTATGTACCATTGTATATTTTTCCCAAAATATGTAAAATAACTTTAATTGTTTAAAAAGATATTTTAGTATTTCCCTTTCAAGTATGTTTATAAAGAGTGAGGATTTTAACGCAAAATTTCAACTGTCACTAAATAATCATCCCAGACACTGTAATAGACAATGGTGTAAATTAAGATGTCTCTAACTATTAGGTCTCTTGTTCTCATATTTAAAAATATGCCTTTTTCCTATACTTAATCCTCTATGGTACTATTATTTCCACAATCACACAAAGCAGAATGGTATTCATTGATAATTAGAAATCTACTCCATTAAAGAGAAACATTTCAAAACAGACAAAAGTACTGTGAGATTAAATAATTTATTACTGTTGCTAAGATGAACACATATACTTAATACTCAATTTTATGTGGAACTTTAAAAAAATAGTTTTAATACAGTATCAAAATTTACAGAAGTATTTTGTCAAAAGACCAATGTCCTTTGTATCTGCTACTGCAGGCTCTGCTGCAAGCACAAAACTTGTTTAAATATCTTCCAGTTGTAGGAGGACAACAATTGAGGGATGCCTCTATGAGGAAAGGTATACACAGAGCAAACAATTTTCTCTTAGACACTAAACAAATAACATTTTAAAGGAAGAGTCTTAAATTATAACCATTATGGTAATTGGAAATATCCTTCTATAGTAAATGAATTTGTAAGTATTTTCAGAAAAAATATTTTAGAAAACTATTTCAGAGGGCAATTTTTAAAATCATAATTATACTTTTTTATTATAACAAAATTCTTTCTCATCCCCCTGCCAATAACCATTAATATGGTATACAATAAGACCATCTAAAAATAACAAAGAATTTTGACTGAATCAAATCATAAATTCAGAAGATACCCAGGAATTGTTGCATCCTCACTTTTATAATCTTAAACTATAGTAAAAACAGCATTCTGTCACAGGCCTCTTGCACATTCATACAAGAAACTATCGTTGCGTTTAGATAAACACAAAATATCTATCACAGCATTTCCAGTACACACATTCTAATATTATATATGTATACCAAAAATAAGAAAACTAAGCAAAGCTATCACAGCTCAAGCGATCTGAACAGGAGCTTTTAGCCTCAATAATGGACATGCGTTAATTTCATAAAACATTAGATAGCTGTAGTAAATAGGCAAAGAAAGCTTTTGTTTCATAAGTTCAGTGCAATATTTTAAATTTTACATAAAGTTTATTAAATATACAGCATGTCTAGAAACTAAATTGTAGAAATAGACAATCTCACAACTCGAAACACTTAGAAAAATTACGTTTGTTTCCTTGTTAGTTGACATTGGTATGCTGAATATATATGGAGGGTGGTGTTTCCCTAAGACCTGCCTTTATAAACAACCCGTCAAAATTAAAATACTTATTCTGGCCAGTTGAAGAAAATGATACTCTCTGATAAGCACTCTAAAATTCCTACTACCTTTCTAGCTGGTAAAAATAATTTGTGATATTTTAGCACCTCGGAGATCAAAACAGAAATCAAATATTATCTTGTATCCAACTAATTATGCATTAGGAAGCAGTCTTTCCTCAATCGAAATATAAGAGGGAGCTTCCCAACTCAGTCTTGTATGCTGCAAAATACCTCTTCCACACAGTACAAAAGCCCCCCACTATTAGATACAATAAACCACCCCTATCAAAGCCATGGAGGCGCTACTGGACTCATCCAACCATGCAGACTACCCAATGTGTCAATCATAGATGTGGAGAGTTGAAACCATTTCAGTTGTCATGAAAATATTGATATGAAAACAACAGTTTTCTGAAGCTACTTGAGACTGCAGTGAACACTAAAGTGAGGACTATAGCACGTATTAGTTTTCTGAGGGAAGTTGCACTGAAGGGTTTAGAGGGGAGATATGTGCAATGTACAATCACTCCATATGATGCCGTGAGTCGCATTTTGTAGGAATCGATGTTTTCTCTTTTTCTTCTTTTCTTTATTTTCTGGTAGTGATGATTTCATGTTTGAAGGAAGTGCTTCTCACATGGGCCCTTTGTACTGGTTTCCTGACAAATGTTGCCTAATTCCAGGACATGAGCCTGCAGCATCTCCAAGTTTCCTCCACACAACCTTAAAAGAAAAAGAAAAAATAAAAGAAATAAGCATCTTATGTGCTGTCTTACAGAAACAGATGCATGAGTTTCAGGGGCACTGGGAGAGGGCCAAAGATAGGTGCAAAGACAAGACATGCTCCACAGGAATGGGTTCAAACACAAAGTAAAGCATGGTGATGAGAGTTTCTAGAACACAAGGACTTTTCTAGACCTAGGATGCTACACCTCACCCGCCAGCATCCAGAGCTGATATCATAGAGACTTGCCATGTCCCCCTAGCTATCGGAGTCATCCTCAACTCTGGCTTAGCAATAATTCCCACCTGCAGAAGTTTTGAGGACGCTGGCAGAGAGGAGCACTGGTATCTGTATTTTTATTTAAAGTTTCCCAGAGTGATTTAAATGTGCATATAGAATAAAGAGCCCTTGGTTAAAAGAGCAGACTGGTTCCTCTAGCATATATCCATAACAAAAGATACAAAATGTCTAATTCATTTAGAAAAAAGAATTTGCATTCTTGAGCCACATTAAGTCCTAATATTCTAATTTTGGTTGCCTGATCTTTGCAAAGTAGGATATGTGGTTGTCATAAATTTCAGGTAACAAGCTACTGGGGAATTCTCTCATTTCCAGAGCAGAAAGCAACTAAGCATGATGTTAAGAAATCCAAAAATGACTGAAAGAAATATAATTCCAACCTATTAAAACACGGGCCATTTTTAATGGATATTAGAAAATGGGTAATATTAAGAATAACATGAGTATTAAATTATCGAGGTCACCAAAAATTCCAATAGACAAGTACTAACTGGAATAAGCAGATACATGTATACACACAGTGTGCATATAATACCATAATGCCTAGACTATTCACTGTGCGGACTGTGTTAACCTGATGAAATTCACACAAATTTATGGTGCTCTAGTATGAACACAAAACCAGTAGTTCATTAGCAACAGAGAGACTATCTCTTTTTATTTTGCTTTCAATTAGAAGTAGATTCACTAGGGACAATGATTACCATTTACAGTGATACACAGAGACTTCTGCTTTTCTTCGTTTCCAAGACAGTGGAATTAAGATGGCCACCATGGCATAGGGAAACTGCGTATTGCCCTCAAGGGTAATTTTAGTTATGGCCTTTAAATACAAAGAATAGAGTTTTATAGCAATGGACAGCTTCAGCCATACACAGGAAGCCAAGAAAGTCTCAAAAGACACCATGCATTTACCCTTTCCAGCCCATAAATAGAATCAATTCTACCAAGAATGTTTGAATGTCTGGTTGGGAAGCAAGGGATCTATCTGAAGACCACAGAATAACTGCAGATGTAAAAACACTGGCTGTTGTAACTAAAAGGTGCAACTCTTCTTTAGTTACTGAATTGTGGGACAAATGGGCTATACCCAGGTATTACAATGAGGTGAAAGGAAACTCCTACTGAAGGCAGAACTGTAGAATAAAGCAATGACACTAACCGGGTTGCTACATTGATGAGAAACAGAACAGGGCTGTACACAGAGTGGGACTGAGATGACCATGTATCTCAAATGTCACTGGAAGATTTCAGACAAGCCTAAAATGACAAGGTTACTAAAGATGATGGTTACAGTTCTCAGATGGCAGTATGTTTATCCTTAGAAGAGAACCAACTAACTGTTCATTAAACAGTGTGATGGTATGTGGATAAGAGTCTTCTTAGTAAGCTGATGTCACCCACTTACATCCAGGAGGAACATCAGAAACTGAAAAAAATTCCCATTACCTTGAGTTTTTTTCAGAGACTTATTAAGTTTATAATGTCACACACAATTCTGTGACATTATAAAAATTTATAGGTCCTAAAAAAGGAAGTCTTTGTAATCGTTGTTACCTACTTTCCAGGAAGATTATTTATGAAACTGCCTTGTAATCTTCTTTCCTTATTACTGACCCTTTGATTATTCTCCAGTACTACTGTGTGCTTTTGGTGGCCATGTGATTTTTCGTTGTTGCTGTTGCTTTGAGACAGGGTTTCTCTATGTAACAGCTGAGGGCTATGCAATTTATAATGGTGCTATCTAAAACTGTTTCTAAGTGAGTGTTTAAGAATCAGAGCTAAGGTTTGTTTTCATTTTCTTTTTGTAATACAGGGTCCAACGACAAACATGGACAATTAGAAAAAGAGACCCGAGAGGAACTATAAAAATAAATAAGATGGATAAATTGAGTTTATAATCTTGTACAGTTAAAAGATCATGAGAATATAGTGTCCTTTTAAGGCAAACAAAAAGATCAACAAAAAGAAATCATCATCCCAAAACACGTTCAGGAAGTTTTCTTTATGGTGAGAGTTAAAAACAGCTGGTCCTCAAAGGAGACCTGGCTAAGACATTGACCTGTAAATTTATAGGATAAATTAAATGTTCAAATGGAAAGATCTGAAACAAAGTTCCCTAGTCACTTTGAGCAAGTAGCTTCATTTTTGGGTCTTAATCCCTTCAAACATGTAATGTGAGGGTTGGGACTCTTGGCCAAGGTGATACATCCAAATAACCTGTAACTGGTATTAAATAGAGAAATACAATTAGGGAGCTCCCCACACTTCTAAGAGGCTACCAGATGATGGCCTGTGTGCTTCTCTCCCAGTACTAAAGTACCTATAAACTGAATTTTACTTCCATTTTGACAGTAAATAAATGAGAAGCAACAAGATCCCTAAGCTTATGACTCAAAGCTGTAAATTTGAAGGATAAATGTTCAAATGGAAAGATCTTAAGCACAAGTTGAAAAGCTACAACGGGTGAACAGTAGTATATTTAGGAAATGATATGTAGAACCATGATCATTTAAAACCAAACAACAGATACGTAGCAACGAAAGGTGCTTGGAAAAGATTACAAAATGAAAGCAGCCACAACACAGGCAAGCAAGAGGTTTGAAGTTTCTCACCCCAGCACATATGAAATGCCCATGGGACTTAAAGACCATTTACTGGATTCCAGAAATATCATGAGGTAGTGAACCAGATCTGAGAATATATGAGCTCAATACATGTAAAGCTAAAGGGGGTTTCTAAACAAGTTTGCTATTCTATGATACAAGCCTAAAATATGAGGATAAAAACACAATGCAACAACACAAAGCCAATTAAAATTAGGGCTCAGTCACGGTTTGTTATATTTAACAAATGCATTGTTCTATAATAATTCATTTACCTCTTCAAAGCTGCATGACTGTATTCTTGATTAAATATTATGTCAACTAACAATTACATTGTCAAGTTTTAACTAATTTCTCTAACTTTGTGGATAGATTTTTATTCATCTGTCCCATTGGTGCACCTATTTTGCCTTACCAGTGTCTGAGTTTGAGTTGGCTACAAAAAGTGAAGACAATGCTTAGTATGATATGAAGGGTGCATATCTCATCTATGAACCAAGTAAATATTAGCTAGAAAAGTAATTGATTTGTGGGGTTGTTCATTGAAAGTTTTTCTTCCTTTTAACATGTCTTAAATTCAATAGCTAAAAATGTTCATAGGTCATTCTGGAATGCAGAACTGACTGATCATTTCTGATCACACCCAGGGCTTTGCATCTAGTGGGCAAGCAAGCACTCTATTGCTGAACCCACTGATCTTGGTGATTTTCAGCATGACTGCATGAATATTCTTGCAATAAAACAAACTGAAAATAAAAACAAGGGCAATTGTTTTATTTTCATGTAAAAAAATGTAAAGACATTTGGTCAGCAATTTTCGAAGTAGATATTCTTAAAGGCTGTAACACAGAATACACAGTCAAGCACATCAGACTTACATTGCACATTTCTCTGACTATAGCTTTTTCTGTCTCACTAAGGTCATGGTCATACTCTTTACCCTGTTGACGGTCTATAGTTTCCTGAACATCCAAGACCTGGATTCGTTGAAAAAGAAAAGCAAATTTCACATGGGGAAAATCTGTCAGTTTATGATAACACCATTAAGGACCTCAGCTTTGTCAAATCTTAAGTTTTCTCCCATATCAGAATAGGTTCATATATGGCAAAATCTTTTTTTAATCTGAAACCTGGAATGCATTTTGTTGATTTATTTCAAGTGGCTGTTTAAACCAATCTATTATATCACTAATAGTCAACTGAATTCTTTAATGTCTGAAATAATTAGGTGCAGTTAATTTAGTCATTAAGATATCTAATAGTGTGAGTCATTTAGGGTATAGTCAATAACTCTTGCTCCAATGCAACAGTGAATACAATTAATTATATGCCAAATGGTCCAAGTAATATGTAGACAAGGCCTATAGAAAAGATGGCTACAAAAGAATATACATATGAAGTATGCAGATGAACACTACAAGTTCAGTATTCTTGCCTGGACTAATGCCAAAGAAAGGAATGTGGGGATAGATCTTGAAGAGAAGTACTTCCTGACTTCTTACAGTGAAAATATCCAAGCAACGCTTGAGATATTTTTTCATCTGAGCAGTGTGCTTTAACTGTCTTTTAAACATGTTTATTGGCCTATGTTTCTACTTGTCTAAAATGTCCCTAAATAGGCCAAATTTATTACTTTTAAAAAGCCAACATTTTCATGTAGTAACAGCCTGTGGTACAGAAGGGTTCCATTTGTCACTGTTGGAGTGGTTTGCCAGCCAAAGCGTTGATGTAGCATAAAAATTAATCTTTATTCTGCAGCATCCACCCTGATAGCTTATTCTTATTGTCATCGTGGTCAGGAAGGCCACAACTAAGGGTGTATCCCAATAATTAGTAACAGTGAATAATTATGGTCTCCATGTCAAGTTCATAAACACTGAGACTAAGTTTAATTTTGTAAAAGTCTTATTCAAAAATCACCTTCTCATTATCACCATACTGATACC
This sequence comes from Ellobius talpinus, assembly GCA_001685095.1. Taxonomy (NCBI): domain Eukaryota; kingdom Metazoa; phylum Chordata; class Mammalia; order Rodentia; family Cricetidae; genus Ellobius; species Ellobius talpinus. The sequence goes on along the minus strand of LOJH01000337.1, from coordinate 59,133 downwards.
AACATTTTCTTTGAAATTCTTTACATACTGAGATGAAATAACTTCAGCCTGAAAATGTAAAGATCCCCTCGAACATCTGCCTACACATTCAATTTGTAATACACCTCAAAACAGCGTGTACTTCAAATCAATTCATCTCTGCTAAATTAAGCTGCAATTAATAGTAATCATATACTTTAGAGCCAGGGAAACATACTTTTATTAAAATGGACCAGCTTCTTTCACTGATTTATAACATTTCCCAACAAAACAGGCCCAGTGTTCATTAAAGCCTGGTGTTTTCTTTCAAATGTATCAAAAGGGAGAAACTGAATCATTTTCTATTGCCATATTATTTTGCATACTGATCTTACGAGGTATTTTCCAAGGTATATGTCTGCACGTACTTCTCCTGACATGGAAAGTCCCAGAAGTGAGCACTTTGGATATTTCAGATCTTCTAAAGATGTCTGCCTGCTTAGTCTCACCATCCACCCACGAAGGAAACCATGTGTCTCCTGGTAAACCCACCCTCTCTCCAGACAACATTTTACAAAGAAATTAGAGACTCACTTCATAGGAAATTAAGGGTCCTTTTCTTGCCATTTCTGTCCTTCAAGGCCACACTCAAAGTTGCACTGAGAAGTTAGGAGGTTTCAGTGTGTCTCACTATGTGCATTGAATTTAAATGTCACATTTGACATTCAAAAAGGCAGCAGGTTGAAATGGCTTTCAAACAGTTTGAGTAGCAGGGCAAGGTGTTGCTTTTGGATTTTGTGCAAAAACAAAACAAAACAAAACAAACCCAAAAAACTGAACTGCTATAAAGTTGAAGCTGATCTGTGTGGGTCTTTTCCAGTTCTAAATTGCTTTCAGAGGGCTGGTGCCTGATTCACTCTAAAGCTCAACCAGAGAGGAAAGTCCTGATCAGCCACTAAGCCCACACCTGCCAGAGGCAGAGCAGGGCCCTAAAACCCTACTGTTACTTTACACCTGTTCCACTCAGTTGCCGGTTGTGCTTTCTGCTAAGGCAGGAGTCTAGTGCACTGACTGTGGCCACCAGCGTGGTGCTCTTACTTGCTCTCATCTGCAGTTAGTACGTTTGAGGAACATGAATTCATTTTCTATTAACCAAAGCAAAATATCCTGAGAGCTAAATCTCCCGTTGAAGTTAAATCACAAAAATAAAAGTGTGTCTTTCAGATTCTCATCAATTTATCTGCATACCAGGCTTACTACAGACGATATGGCATACTCTCAAAAAGGGCAACTTTAATCTGATGGTAAGTCGGAATAATTTCAGTAAGTGCAATAATTTTAAGAAAAGTTAGAAAGCTTATATGCCAAAAGTTAACCTTAAGCCCTCTAACTGCTCTATGGTTCAGATAAGGTTGGTTAAAACTGTTCAAAATGTGAGCCTATCTGAAGGACAGCATTTCATACTTAGCAATTATCTCAAGTCTTATGGTGATTTCTATTGCCTGTATAAATAATCACCTTATAATCTTAAGTAATCATTTAAATTATTTAATACTAATTTTAATTGTAATACTTGATAATTTTATTTACTAGAAAACATCATTAGTTAATGAAATAAATTATTAATTTTGCCCAAATTTTCATTGCCACCACCAAATCTGAAGTAAAAGTCAAAACTAGAGACCATTTTTTTTTCTAATGTGCCTATAAAGGAACAGTAACTGGGATTTGAAGACTTAATTAGACTTAATAGAAGAACAGTCATTGAATAATAACCATGTAATAACTTCAACTGCCTTCCTCACGTTGACAGTCTTACTAATGCCATATGTATGGTGACATTTATGCCATTAGCATTGCACACAGAAACCCTGTAACAATATTTTCACATGGATATGCATGCACAACAGACTTCAGTTTCAATGCAGATAGAAACGAATCACATTACTCAAGCAGAATAACAAAAGTAGATATTTAACCTTACACACTCAAGCCCACTGTCAGTTCACAAATTAAAAAAAATCACACAGATTTAAAAGTTACACCAAAAAGGGGGTTAAAAATAAAGTATCTATGGTTACAGCAAGACCGAGGACTGCCAGACTACAGCAAACAAACCACGACACAACTGAGGTTCTGGAGAAATGGTTGCACACAATTGGTTACCTTAAGAGAATGTACCACAGGTTCAGGCTGCTGAGAGGATGTGGTATGTCCAGTGAAGCTAGCTGGAGAGTTGGGGGAACTGTTACTCCCTTCAGCCCCTGATGACAACCTAAAAGAACCCTTAGTAGAAAACCAACAACTTTGTTATTAAAACAAAAGTCGTTTATAACCATACAGATGCCATTAAATATGCAGTCTCACCATCAAATGAGCGATAGCCGTTTTATTATTGTTCCTATCACCTCCCCCCAGTTATCTTAGCCTATCCTAGGCACGCTCACTCTATTGATTGCAATACACTTGTACTTGAGAGATGTGAAAACAGAAACCATCCCCATAAGCGTCTGGATGCCATCTCCAGTTTACCAAAGAGTGCAATACCCACAAGGAATGGCCATTAAGAACATTTCAAGACTGATGTTTGAAACTTAAAGATCTGAAGAGCAAGGAATTCACGAGTTACTCCACAACGAAGTGAAACACATTTACTCGGCAGGTCAAATGTCATAGTTCATACTAACACATAACACTGTTACACTGGAGAAATTGTGTCTCTTGAAAAAAAAACTTGTTGAGGGAAAGGCCTATAATAACAGAAGATTTTTTAAAAGGCTTTGTTTGCTCCACATTTCCTCAAGCAGGTATTCATTTCCTAGCCTCCGTTAAAATGGAAACCAAAATATATACAAGTTACTTATTTGTTAATTAATGATTCTTCAGCTCAGTGGGTGAGAAATGATTAATTAAACCTGTGTGAGCCATAGTCACCTGGGAAATTCTCTCAGGGGTCTACAGGTTTTCTGAATATTGATTGAGGAAAGGCTAATAATGGATCAACAAGAAAAAAGAGAGCAACAATTATCTTCTCTTAGGAAAGGAGCAAGGGGAAATTTCCCAACCTGTATTTTTGTAGAGCATTTCATTCGTAGGGGACCTGAAGAATTTCAATTTCTGCCCATCAAAAAGAAAAAACCTACAGATTTAGTCACAATTAATAGATTAATTGGTGATATTAGTTGGTCTTGTTTAAAAAAATCTTCCTAAGTAGTAGGAACAACCGAAGGTGCAATGTAAGTTCATAAAGGGAGAGACAACAGTGTTGGGACATTAGATTATGACAACCACAAGACATTGTCCATGGCGGACATTTTCAGGGAATGGAGGCCAAGCTGCACACAGCAACAGTCGTAATAGTTACAGGCCATATGCACCCAATGTGATTCACATTAAATTTAACAACCCTAAAATTTGGAATATTATATCCCTTCTCTTGTTGCTGTCATTTCCTTCCATACCATAGCTCAAAGCTCGACATTACTTCCAACAAGTCTGTGAAGGATAAGCTACAAGAACTGTACAATCTTAATGCTCCTGCCTCCTACCCAAACTAACCGCCAGGAAGACATTGAGGTTCAATGAGACATTGTTATACTTCTTTAGCTTCTCTCCTTGGTTGCTACAAAGTCTTACATTAAACGCAGGTAAAGAAATAGGTTTGTTAAATATAACATATCCCCAAAAACCTCTTGAAAATTAAATTATTAAGTTTGCCTTTTCTAGGTTTGTAACTTAAATCAGACATAATAACACTGATATGCATAATAACAAGGCAATTTCCTAAGATTTAATGATAGTTGGAAAACAGATCTTTCCAGGCCCTAAACTGTATACAAATTTTCTCTATAGATTAAGTGATTCCAAACTGGATGAGTGGCAATGAAACTCTTCTTCCTGAGTGACACTGTTTGTCTGCAGTTCTCCCCCGCTGGTACCATCCTAGCAACTCTTTCAGAAAAGCATGTTTAGGGTGTGTGCATTCAGCTCGCCTTCCATTTGGAATAGTGCACTATTCTTCTGCTTGGTGATTTGAGACACAAGACAATAAATATTGCCATGTGGGTGACTATCCTGCCATTTCCTTTCATAACCCTCTTTTATGCACAGTTTTTCGTAAAGATTCTCTTTCCGCATTTAGCCATTAGACAGGTACATTAGGAATGGCATGCTTGGGTAGGGATCCCCTGTTTTTAAAAACAATTTGACTTAATAAAGATTTGAAAGTCAACATTAATATTGTCTTTAAGCCTAATCATGTGGGCCAGCTGCGATTGCTTGAACTTAGAGAGAGTCCTCTACTTATCATAGCTATCAAGAAATAAACATGTAAACACTTTTATTAATTTCCTTTTAGTGTTTTTTTTTTCCTTTTTGAGACAGGGTTTCTCTGTGTAGCTTTGGCTGTCCTGGAACTCCCTCCTTTGAGCAGGCTGACCTCAAACTTGCAGAGATCTGTCTGTCTCTGACTACTGAGTATTGGATTAAAGGTTATGTACCACCACCACCTGGCTTATTAGTTTCCTTTGAAAATGATTACAATAAGCTCTCACTTGTAGTATTTATTAGGGGAAAATTTATTATCTTTCAAAACTTTAACTTTAAATTAGCTTTGATGGACTAATAATCATCCAGAAGGATCAAGGTGTGCTCCCTCCCTCTCCCCTCCTTCCCCAAATATTCTGCATGTGTGTGTGTTTGTGTGTGTGTATTATATCCCTATTTTGGAGGCCCAAAAGTTACCAAATACATGGTAAAGATTAATACCAAATGTACTAAATGGCTTTCTAGATTGTAACACTAGAATCCAGCGTCTCACTCTGTCTCCTCTAACAAAGTAGAAGTTCAGCTATCTAGATGCTTCTGAAGAATTTGGAGAATTACGTAGGCTCATTCGGTATGTACTCTCAGTTGACTTATATATTTTGGCTAAACTAGTTTTTAATGTCCTACTGAGTAGAATGCAGTACAACAAATAATACCGAAGAGTCTCTTAGAGCTTGTTTCAATAAGATTAAGGTCTCTTGCTTAAACTATACAAGACTGGCTCTGAAAACAAGGAATTTAAAGGTAGAAAGCCTTAAGAAAATAGGACATATGATTTGATCTTGAGTTGCTTGCGTTCAAACCACATATGAAGAAATGCTGCAAACACATACAATATGCAAAAATCTCCAGTCACCAGCGCATGGGCAAGGGATAATTTTCTAGACGGCCTGGATGCATCTGGACTTTCATTTCTTTTCATGAAGGCATTTTTGTCTTCTTGTGTAGTTGGGCTTGATCAACCTTGACCGCTGGCTCAGAATAAACTAAGACAACTGGTAAGAGGTAAAAGATTATACTCCTGCCTTCCTGGCCCTTCCCCACACAGCAACCTTCCTCCATGTAAATAGTCATCATCTACCCCCTCCCCATACAGCCATCTTCCTCCATGTGTACAGACATTATCTACCCGCCGCCCCAATTATAGAGATTCCTCTAGCCACAGAGGCCATCTGGTTATACACAAGCAAATGTAGACAACTGGCTCATCTTCACTCACCGGGAGAGAGGGCAGGCATCGTCCTATTCCTCGGCACCCTTGCCACCACTGCAAGACCCGCCGGGCTCTGGGCCCCCAGCCTTTCTCCATATTTGAGCTGTTTCTAGTTGGAGGTTGACTTCTATTCTGGGTGGCCTTATATTTGGAACAATATGGTACAATCACTCAGAAAAATACTTTTTTTCCCAAGACTCAAGAAAGCAGACAGAATAAGAAGCTTAATGAGATGAACCACAATGACCACAATGGCGAGCTATAGCATGCACCTGGATCTGGGGGAAGTTCAAGGTGACAATCAGAAGTTTATGTTGAAACTAATAGTGATGTCACTTAGGCAATAATAACTGCACCCTCAAGATATCAAAAGGTGAAATTAAAGAAAAGTACTTAAAGATATTTAAATGATGTCATTTCACAGATTTTACTTATTAGGAACAAAATTATCACAAATCTTCCAGATATATAAACTGTGGAACTTCTGAATTTAACAGAAATTATTAGTAATATAGTTTGAAGCAATATGAATGTTTAGTAATAAGTACAAATTGAAAATTAAACTGATAATATGTCAAATTCTCAACAAAAACTGCTGCATAGGAAAAATTATAAAGTCTCAAGAGGCATTAAAATAACTTCAATGCCAAATTTCTATTAGATAATCAATGTTCAAATTTCTATACTAATTGATAGTAAGAATAATACAAATTAGCAAAAGAAAATTCTGAAAATAAGTTTCCTGAAATTGCAGACTTTCTGCATGACCAACCTGTATAAATATATATAAAAATGATCAGAAGCAAATGAAATTATTAGAACACGGTGTCATTTTCTTCCTAAAGCTACTGTGTCCCAAAGAAAAATAACCAAACATCCCTCCCACATAATGGCCAATAATACCATTCTAGACATGAGGAGGTGAATTCTGAAAGATTGGAACTGGGAATAAAATGTTTTAGTTCTCTATTGTAAGGCTGAGGTCTCATGATATTTCCCCATCTACTCTGCCTGTCTACTATACCAACAATTGGTCTTCCAATACCTGAAAACATACATATGAGTAACATTATACTGACTGGACCACGTTATAATTAGGAACATATATGTGTGTATATGTGTGTGTGTGTGTATAACAAAACCTAATGAAAAAGAGGCCATGAATTTGAAAGAAAACAAGGAGTATCTGAGAGAGGTTGAACAGAAAAAGGGTAAGGGGGAAATAATGTAATTATAACCTCAAAAGTAAAAGGAATTTTACAAAATACTTTAGTTTTTATTTCCATTTCCTGAAAGCTAGCACTTTGGTGTCATTCTCACTGTAACTTTATGGGACAATAGAGGAAAATATACCATGGTCTTAAGTCAAAGACAGCAATTGTCTACGGTAGCTGATCCCCCAAACCCTGGACTCAGTTTGCGAAGTCAACACCAGGGACATATGTCAAGTTGCACACGCTCTGCTCTTCATATGTAACAGAAAATTCTGCACTCACTTCAGCATGCAATACCAACGTGAGAATCATTCTTTTGTTACTTATCTCATATGTAGACATCTAACTCATTTGATTATCAAAATAATTATATTCATCAGTTTATAAAATGGTTGATAGCTTTAATTTACCTCCCACCCACACTAATCAGTTCTATTTCTGAGAGGATCATTAAATATAAATGCAAATTTTATAGATGCTTTTCCAAGTCATCTGGATTTGGTGATTTCCATAACTTAGACATCTCCAAGACCTTAATTTTTTTTAGTTCCAGTTAAGTAAGTAAATCATGCAGGACTAAACTTATTTTCATTCTTCCTTCATGAGGCCAAATCCTGACGTTTGTGCTTTATAGTAAAATTTTACTTATCCATGAAATCTACAATAGAATCTCTAACTTGATGATGATATTTTAAGAAACCCTTTTCAGGAAGAAAAAGGTGCCTCTGGAGAATCAGAATTCTTGATTTGTTAACTTTATGGCAACACTTGTTTTAGAATTTAGGTCTCTGGAAAAATGCATTCTGGGACATATACAGCCTTTTGCCCTTCATTCCCACCAACAAAGAATCTCAGTCTTTTGCCAGCACTCCAGTTATCTGCCATAGAAGTTTCTCAAGACGACTTCACGAAACATAAGAGATCTTCAGTATTTCCAGCTCTGGAATTATTGCCAGCAACATGGCATGGTCATCAACTATCCCATACAGTAATAATTATCCTCCAGTAGTCTGGCTACCATTAAATTGACATAATTTTTGAAATTTAAAAAGGTATTCTTTTCCTACATAATCTTTAATATAATTTCTATGTATAGCTCTGCAATGTGAGTCAATAAGAAAAGTAAATATATATAACAGGAAAGAAAATGGGTGAGAGTCAAATTAAAAATCATTCTTCTTAAGTTTCAATAGAAGAGGCGATTTGTTTTTATTCTCTCAAACTCTAGGCATTTCTGTAAGGGGCAGAGAATAGAAAATAAGATGCTTTAGAAATTGGTAATAAAGGAGAAGTTAAAATTAAGACCTAAGAGGAAGACAAAAGGGACTGTCCAGGGCGTACCCCTATAATGCCAGGTTTCTCAGCAAACTAGATGAAATAAAGCTTCCCATTTATAAGACTAATCCACTAATAATGACTCATTGGAAATCTCAATAATAAAGGGTTGAAAAACATAAAGTAGCTCATCTTTAAGCTCAAGCTATCCTGGCTCTTATGAGTCAGTCTGATCTAGGGCCTTCTACCTCACTGGCTTAGAAAGGAAGAAGACATGGAAACCATCTTCATATCCACAACATATGGCTATTGCTGGAGCCCATGCCTATAGTCTAAGGATCTGAGAGATCATAGGTTTGGTGTCTTTTTCAAACTCCTCTGTACTTAAACATGAATTTGACATGCAAGAACCACATCAGAGCATTTAACTTCCAGTCAGGACTCTTTCAGGGAATGGTTCTCATTATCCAAACATGCACAAGATTCTCTAAGATAAAACAGTCTATATTTTCCTAGTTTTCTTAGGGGGTTAAATTTTGTAACAAACAATTTAACTTCTTATTACAATCATGATTTTCCTCAAATTTGAGTCAATCTGTAGTTTAATTATTCCTTACAGAAATAATAAAATCATTTTTAAAATACCTATTCTCTTAGAAAAAATGCAAATCATTAAAGACAATTCACAATTTGATTTGCAGTCTTTGTAATAAAGAAAAAAAATGCCTAAAAATAAAGCTTTCATTAAAATCCTTGATTCATTTTTAATTAAGGAAAATGCATTTACAAAATAATAATGTTTCCTGAGTTTTATATTCTACTATGAAATTCTGCAATGTGAGCTACTAGACTTATTGAATACATATATGTATGTGTATGTTGGGTATGTGCTTTTATAGACACATGGGGAGTAAAATATATAGCAATATATTTATTATATTATATATTTATTATATTACATCTACACAAATATCTACATCTAAATAAAATAATATTGCAGTGTTTTATATCCACAGGCCTCCCACTTATCAGAAGTAATGCATGTAGAATAAAATTAGGAACCATTCTTCCTATAAATATAGAAAGCCAACTATGGATGCCTCAAGAGCCTTGCTTAGTCTTTGTCCATTCTCCATTGGTAAGTCCTGCAGAACTGAAGCTGCACACACAGAGAAGTACAGATTAGATGACAGACTTGGAGGATCATCTTGGCAGACTATCCAGAAGATTTCCTTACATACGTAGGCTTAGCAATGCTGATACTCCCTGCTTTGTATTCAAGACAATACATAAAAGCTTTTATTCAAAGAAAACCTAAATTATTTTTAAAATCTATTAAAAATGTATTTAAATGTTTTGTATACCTCCCTTCAAGTTGTTGATCAAAGGATTTCCAGATATCTCTCAAAACAATACCGACTATTGACACTGTTCTTAGCTGTTCACCAGAACTTGATAGTAAGACACTCTGGTTGAAGATACCACACATTTTAGTGACAGGACATGGAGAAATCGGGCTATACTATCAAGGAAGCCTCCTCACTCCTGGTTAGCTCTCACAGTACCAGAAGCACTCCATAGTCTACCAGGAGAGAAAAGTCAACAGTCTTCCTGAGATACGAAAACTGTCAGCTACTATAATGACCACCCTAGAAAGTTATGCATAAGAGGTCAGCAGTAGCAGAAATGTTATGGGTGTAACCAACCATATTCTAATTAGATTTAGGGCCCATTCCACAGGAGAAAACAAATGCCTGGCATTGTAAATCTGGCCAAGAACCCATTGTTAAGGAGCTAATAGGGTCAAGGGTGAACCTATCACTATTATTTTTCTAAATGAACCTAGCACCCAATTTTTTCCTATAACTACATATCTCCATGCCCACAGATTAATGCAGCCCTCAGTTCGCACCAGAGAAGCTTCTTTGTTCAGTGGAGATCGTTATCATAGAAACTCAAAACTCATCCAAGTGAAGAGAATACGTTCCTGAGAAATGTTTAGCTGTAAACTGAACTTCACTATCATACCCCTTTTCTCCCAGACTCAGAGAAATTTTGAAAGACTCTAAGATCAAGAAGTTAAGAGACTAGGACGAAACAATGTCTTCTGGACATGAACGAGAAATGCACTCATGAACTCATTGAAGCTATGGCTGCCTGCAAAAGAATCTGTAAGATCAAGCAAATCAGCATTCCAGCATGGAGGATGGAGAGGTCAGGAGCCTCTCTAAGGAGCTATTGACATTCATGAATAGTAGAGTAGATAACCCGTTTTCTTTAGGAGTGTGGTACCTGATGAATTGACCACCTTCCACTGACTTTTTCCACAACTTTAATTAAATTCAGGGGGTTCTTAACAAAACAAAACAAAACAAAAAGGAACTTGGTAGGGAGTGTGATGAAGGGTTCTGGGAAGAGTTAAGAGGAGAAGTGGGTTCTAAAAAGTTGGTACAAGCAGTAGAGATAAATTCTGGTTTCACTGCCAGTGGCCCCACAGTCTGCCCCAACCATACAGCTGTCACCCACATTCAGAGGGTTTGGTCCTATGCTGGTTCCCTCACTGTCAGGCCAGAGTTGGTGGACTCCCATTAGTTCAGCTAAGCTGTTTCAGTGGGTGTCTCCATGGTGGTCTTGACCTCTTTGCTTGTATTTTCACTCCTCCCACTCTTCAACTGGACCTTGGGAGCTCAGTCTAGTGCTCCCCTGTGGATCTCTGTTTCTGTTTCCATTAGTTGCTGGATGAAGGTTCTATGGTGACATTTAGATAGTCATCAATTTAACTACAAAGCAAAGCCAATTCAGGCACCCTCTCCACTATTGCTTAGGGTGTTAGCTGGGATCATCTTTGTGGATTCCTAGGAATTTCTCTAGTGTCAGGTTTCTTGCTCACCCTGTAATGGCTCCCTCAATCAAGATATCTCTTTCCCTGCACTCCGTCTCTGTTCCTCCCCCATCTTGACCATCCTGTTTCCTCAGGTTTTCTTCCCCACCCCCCTCCTTCCCTCCTCTTCCCTTTCTGTCCTCCCTTCTGTCCCCATCCCCATGCTCCAAATGTTCTCATGAGATCTTATCTATTTTCCCTTCCCAGGGAGATCTATATATGTTTCTTTTAGGATTCTCCTTGTTACTTAGCATCTCTGGGGTCATGGACTGTTATAGGCTTGTTATCCTTTGCTTTACAGCTGGTATCCATTTATGAGTGAATACATACCATGCTCATCTTTCTGGGTCTGGGTTAGCTCACTCAGGATGTTTTTTTTTCCTAGTTCCATCCATTTGCATGCAAATTTCAAGTTGTCATTGTTTTTTTACTGCTGAGTAGTGCTCCATTGTGTAAATATACCACATTTTCTTCATCCATTCTTCGGTTGAGGGGCATCTAGGTTGTTTCCAAGTTCTGACTATTACAAAAAATGCTACTATGAACATAGTTGAACAAATGTTCTTGTGGTATGATTAAGTTTCCTTTGGGTATATGTCCAAGAGTGGTATTGCTAGGTCCTGAGGTAGGTTGATTCCAATTTTCTGAGAAACCACCATACTGATTTCCAGAGTGGTTGTACAAGTTTGCATTCCCACCAGAAATGCAGGCGTTTTCCTCTTACTACACATTCTCTCCAGCATAAGCTATCATTGGTATTTTTGATTTTAGCCATAATGACTGGTATCAGATGGTATCTCAGAGTCATTTTGATTTGCATTTCCCTGATGGCTAAGGATGTTGAACATTCTTAAGTGTCTTTTGGCCATTTGAAATTCTTCTGTTGAGAGTTCTGTTTAGATCTGTACCTCATTTTTAACTGGATTATTTGGTTATTTTGATGTCTAATTTCTTAAGTTCTTTATATATTTTGGAGATCAGTCCTGTG
>LOJH01000337.1:34358-47223 GCA_001685095.1 Ellobius talpinus | reverse complement strand
ATTTTGATGTCTAATTTCTTAAGTTCTTTATATATTTTGGAGATCAGTCCTGTGATGTGGGGTTGCTAAAGATTTTTTTTCCCATTCAGTAGACTGCCTTTTTGTCTTATTATGTCCTTTGCTTTACAGAAGCTTCTCAATTTCAGGAGGTCCTATTTCTTTAATATTGTTCTCAATGTCTGTACTACTGGTTCTATATTTAGGAAGTGATCTTTGGTGCCCATGCATTGACGGTTACTTCCCACTTTCTCTTCTATTAGGTTCAGTGTGGTCGGATTTATATTGAGGTCTTTAATTAATTTGGACTTGACTTTTGTGCTTGGGGACAGATATGGATCTATTTGCATTCTTCTACATGTTGACATCAAGTTATTCCAGCACCATTTGTTGAAAATACTTTCTTTTTTCAATTGTATAATTTTAGCTTCTTTGTCAAAACTCAGATGTTCATAGGTGTGTGGATCAATATCTGGGTCTTTGATTCGATTCCATTGGTCTACTTGTCTGTTTTTATGCCAATTCCAAGCTATCCTAGATATAGTGGGGAGGACCTTGGTCCTGCCTTAAAACAATGTGCTTGATTTCCTTTGGGAAGTCTTACCCTCTCTGAGGAGTGGATGGGGGGTGGAATTAGGGGAAAGTGGAGGGAACAGGAGGAGGGGAGGGAGTGGGAATTGGGATTGGTATGTAAAATGAGAAAAATATGTTTTTTTAATAAATAAATAAAAATCTTCAAAATATAATAAAAAATTATTATATATGGTGAGGATAATAAGAAAGAGGAGTGGAAAGCAAATGTGATCAAATTACATTGTATGTATGTATGCATGAGGGTCTCAAAGAATTAATGAAAATATCATATTAAACATAAATCTATATTCATAGAGATTATTTGTTCATTTAAACATTTTAGGTAATTATCAGGTAATATATTAGATACCATGTAATTAATTTCAATAAATTTTTGTTGAAAACATTAGTTTCAAATTATGAACTCTATATGGCATTTAGGAGCTGTATAACTTTAAGGTAGTGATCTCTCTGTGCCTGAGTTTCCTCATGTGCAAAATATAGGGTATGACAAAAGTGGTGTGTTGCATCCTGTGGGTTTGATTGATAGCCAGCATGAAACAAGTTCTCAGGTCGTCGTCTAATCCATATGACTGCTCTGTGTTTACTTCCATTATCAGGAATGTTTTTGGTGTGGTTGTCTACACATTCTATAATGTGTCAATTTACTTTCACATTGTTTATATATAGAAATATCTCTCAACCAGGGGCAATTTTCCTCCCTAGGGAGACACCTTTGAGAGAAAATGTCTATAGGCATTTCACTGTCAAAACTAGGCAGTTTCTATGATTACTGAGTTGATAGATGTCTAGAATGTCACATCCCCATCAGAACAAAGAAGTGTACAGCCCACATTGTTATGAATTCCTGCTTTAGAAAAAGTAAACTATATATGAAAACTACAAAGCTACATTGCTACGGTCACCCTGAGACAACCTTTGATGTGTATCTGTAGCCTTCTGGGGGAAACCCATCACAGGGTGTGGGTTTAGAGACTGTACAACCTCAACCCATTTCGAGTTCACTCTCTCACTGTGACAAGATGTGACCTCTGAACTTCCTGCTCCACGCTTGTTTCCATGCCTCCCGCACCTCTGTGTATATATTCTCGCACTACAACCTTAAGCCTAAATAGACACTTCCTGGTCTAAACTGCTTTGATCATGGTATTTTAGCATTGCAACTATAAGTAACTAATACAAACTCTATAGCAGATGATACATGTGAAGAAATATTCAGAGTTTGAAATCATTTTTTTAAAGTAGCTGTACTTCCATCCTCAACTAATCTAAGTAACATCCACACACAGGAAGTTACTCTAAGAAATGGATTCAAATTAAAAGTGGCCCATACACCCTAATGTAACAATACTATACAAAAACACATACTAAATTGAAGAAGACAAAGGGCAATGGCCCAAAGAATGGGGTCCCATAAAGAGAGACATAGCAAGCTGCAGCACCTTACAAACAGACTTATCAAGTAAAATTAGCAGTGTTATGTGGAAATCATGAAACAAAACATAGCTTCCTTGATACACAAAGCAAACATTCTGTACTATATTTTAAGCACACTCATTAGGAAAGAATAAAACTGCCAACAAAGAGAAGGAAAGACTCTGACACATAAATACAACATACCGTTCCTGACCACCGCATTCTATAACATGCAGAGAGAAATCTGGACATAGTAGTGATGAGTGTCTCCTTAGCGCACAACTGAGTCATTCAGTCTGTTCACACGCATGTCCCCTCAGTGCATAGACGATACATGGACATCTTGTCTCACTGATAACTGCTTCCGACCAATGGGTTCCTGCCACGTGTTAGGACTACCAAAGTTCTGTCAGTAAAAATATTAATACAAGCTATTATATGTGAATGCCTCCTTTCATAAGACATGGATTATGAATGTCTAAAATACGTAAGGTATTGAAGCAACTTAAAAGTATAAGACCAAATAACTCACTTAGAAAAAGGACCAGCAACTCAAGTACACATTTTTGTTTGAGAAAGTCTCACTCTTTCCTCTGCATCACAGGCTGGCTTGGAACTTGCTAACCAGCCTACCACCTCAGCCTCCAGCATGCTAGTATTGCAGGGAAGAGACACTGCAAGCAACCTGATTAGACATTTCTCAAAAAGAAGACAAAGAATGAAGGAACCAACAGGCAAATGAAAAAAATTGTTACTATTCCTAATGACCATGGACATGCAGTGAAATACAACTGAATCCAGTTCGAAAAACCAATTACTATAAGTGCAACAGGTAACAAGTGATGAAAAGGGGGTACAGAGAAAGTAACATGTACGTATGGTCCATTTAATATCGTGTGTGTATGTGTGTATGTATAAGTCATGGTACACATGCAGAGCACAGAGGAAAACTTTTCGGAGCCAGTGTCTACTCCACCATGGGTTGCGGGGATAAAACAGGTCATCAGGCTTGCATAAGTATTTTACCTGGTGAGCTATCTCATTGGCTCCAAACTTTTATTTAAAAATATTGACTGGGTGGCTGGTATTGTTCTCGATAACTTATACTTCACAATAATCTTTTGTTAGTTGGATTTCTGTATGGCATACTCTGCTTTTGTGCACTGATATAGCTCTTGAAAGGCAGAGTCAGGGTTCCTAGGGGAGGGCAAAGGCTCTCTGAATGTCTCTGGACCTTGGGTACCACATTTAGCACATATAGTATAGACTGATGGGGATGATCTGGCTCACCCAGGCTTTGCACCATCTCTGAACTCATGCAGTTCACTGTACTGCTAAGTACATAGCTACAGTGGCAGCAGATTCATGAAACAGCACTTATAAGGCCTTTTGAAACCTGGTGTTCTGTGAAGTCACTGAAGGATTTGTATAGAATTTTTCACTGTTAAGTTTGGAATAAATACTATGTTGGTCAAGCTATAAATGAAGCAGAATAAAGGAATAGGATGCCTCCTGCTGAAAATTTCCACCGTTGTGTTTGTGTTCTATTGACCCCTTTCTTGTCAGTCTGGGGATGTCATTCTTTTTAGTCTAATTTTAAATTCATCTTCTCTCTCCCACTCTTTCTCTTTTTCCCACAGACCTGAAATGGTATTCAAAAAACAGTCCGTACTTAGCAATTTTGCTCAATTTAAATGCAGTTGAAAGTACCTCTTTTTATTTTTGAACAAATTATTGTGATTATTTAAGTAAAACTAAAGAGAATTCAAGGTTTCTCATGCTAAATTTACCGATTTTAATACAGTGATGCTCAATATAGTAACTAGGGATGATTGGCTTGGCAGTTCAAAACTAAAGACTTCATCTATGGAGCACCAAATCAAAATGCTGATCCCCATAAGAACGTGAATGTGTGTGTGTAAATTATAAGCCTAAAAGTCAGCTGAAGGAATATTTTCAATTTCAGTAAGTGTAGAACACACAACACACTACTTCTTTGGTAATACTAGCTTAGAGATTCAGAAAAGAAAGTGCACTCTCCTTTATCATGTCGAGAACAGTTATCAGTTTCTCATCAGAAAGGTAGACAGGGCTCCAGTTTACAGTAAAGGATGCCCCAGACTGGTGACTTGCCCAGGTAAATGTAAGCACTGCAGAAACATGAGCACCACATCATATGTGAGGCCCCGAGTTGCCAACACTGAAGCGGGCATGATTCACAGACACACAGTCAGATTAACCTTCCAGGTCATGTGACGAAGTTAAAGTGTTTTAGACAGAGCCACAGTCTGTAATGGGAACTCACTGTATTTTACAGATATATCACTAATAATATGAGAATAATTTCATGGGGAAAATCTAGCTGGGATGAAGTTTTAGTAAGGTGATTAACAAAAAAGCTCAAGTGAAGAATGATTGCTTGCTGCCTACTCTGGATAATAGCCCAAGAACGAAAAGACTGGCGATAATGATTTAAAGGGCAGGACTGTGGAGCCTTTATGTGGATTTGACTGTAACGAGGTTGGAAAGAATCTATAATGGCTCTCTGCTTTCTGGCTGACTACCAACTAAGTGTTCATGTCCTTAACAGGATGGGAAATTCCAAAGGAAGCAACAATATCTAACTCCTTTCTCAGGTTTTTAAATCCAAGATCAAAGAGGTGATTAACAATACAAATCCCAGAAAGTTTTCCTCACTGATACCCTCCAAAAAGTTCTTTCCTGGTGTGCCAGATTAAAAAGGAAAAAAAAAGAGTTTGTAAAATATTTAAGTTATAAATGCTGTTAGCTTCACGCAATGACAACTACTTTATTGGTGATAAAATATGAGATTAAACTCAGCAATATTTTGGAGGGGAAATAAAAATATTTGTTACTTATGATGAAGTTTTGAAACTTAAAAATATAATTCCCAAGATAAATAAACAAACAAATAAATGTAAGTAATTACAGCAGAATACCTTTTTAAAATTAGAATCACAGAGAACAGACTCCAGGAAAAGGAGCATTAGTTTTGAAATTCTAGGGCAGCAAATATCCACTATCCCCAGAGCCAGAGTAACAATTGACAAAACATAACAGGGAAGATCTACTCAGAAAACAACTGACAAACAGTAGGTACAAAATGTGAACCACTGCATTCACATACCTGCTGCTTCTGGGTCATGAGTTTGTGCTTAATTTTAGACTTTTACTAACCATCCAACTTCTAGTGAGGAGCTGAATTTCTTTTTTGAGGGATGATGCTTATAACTTGCCTTCTGATTGATTGATATCAAATAGAAAAAACGTCTAACATTGCTTCATAGATTGATATATCTGAGTATCACTAGGTTTGGGGCTAATGCAGTAGAGGGAAGGGCAAGGTGGAAATTAGTACCATACATCAAAAGGCAAAGAACTAAACTGGCAGTATGGAAACACTAGCCTAAGAAGTAACGCTCATTAGCATTGCATTTGGTTGCAGAGCACAACCCATTAAAAACTGTGTTAAAGTGCTCAGCAGGCCACTAAACCTAGTAGAACACACATGCAGCGTGAGAGCCCCTGTGACTAAAAGCTATTTATGATAAATACTTGTTGAGTTGAATACCTTTCTGGCTTTTGTATAAAAGAAAAAGAAAGACCATAAGTTTCTTCATTGGTTTTCTGATACATAATGCTCCCCCACAAAATGGGAAGGCCAACATAAAGTCAGGGGATCAACAGGAGGCAGTATAGTTGCTTGTCAGGCTGTCGTTCTGCTGGACTCATCTACTGAAGCTCTTAAAACATCAATATTCATTTTATGCTGAAAGGTTTATTAACACAAAGAAACAAGATTAGCCAAAATGACTTAGACAGTGTGGCCTCTGCCTCTTTGACTACCAAGTGTGTCAGCTGGGAAAGCGAAACCTGTGGTTGGTGGTTGGTGGAAGAAGCCTGAACTCACAATCACACACACTGAGAAGAAGCCTGAACTCACTGAGAGGCCTGAGCTCACACTCACGTGCTGAAAAGATCCCTGAACTCACAGTCCCTCATACTAAAGCCTGAGCTCACACTCATACTGAGAAGAACCCTGAACTCACAGTCCCTCACGCCGAAGCCTGAGCTCACACTAACACACACTGAGAAGCCTGAATTTATAATCCCTCACACTGAAACCTGAGCTCACACACACTGAAAAGAACCCTGAACTCACAGTCACTCACAATGAACCCTGTGCTCACACTCATATGCTGAGAACTCTGAACTCACACTCACTCACACTGAGGAGCCTGAATTCACACCTACACACAGGGATTACTAGGAAGAAAACTGAGACATTGAACATATTTACCTGTGTTCCGCTTCATAACCAAAAAATAAAACCAGTTTATACTGGAAAAGATGTTTTAACTCACACTACTATACTCCTTTACAACACCCAAAGGAACTTCCAGAGGCACCAGAGGGTTCAAATACAACTTTCCAGGAGAAAGCCATGAAGTAAGGCCCCTGTACTCAGAGATTCTGGGAGACTAAAAAGGCTAGGTCTGTTTCTTTGTTGATCTTCACTACCTGGTTCTCTCACCCCTCCTTTAAATCGTAGGCTGTACTGGGCTCACCCTCCAGGACTCTTTCTCACACCACTGACAGGAAGTTTTCATTCAGGCCCATGACTTTACAAGGGTATTCACACACACATGTATCATACTGTTTCAGGTTTTTGTTTGTTTGTTTGTTTTTGTTTTTGTTTTTTTTGTTTTTTTTATCTCAATCAAACTTCACAGAGCTGCAGATTCCAATGTTTCTGGATCTGGCATCTCCCTATTGAGAGCTAACACCTCAAACAGGACTTGGTTTCTCCCGAGATATGTCCACCAGGACTTGATTCCTCCTGACATCCCTTACCTGTCCACCAGTTCTAAGAATAACCCACCTGCTAAGATGTAAAAGACTTGAGGTTAAAGACCCTAAGCTTTCTTATTCAAGATTGCATACCTATTGCCTAAAAGAGTGTGCTGTATAAGATACTCAAAACACATTCAAGAGGTAAAGGATGGAATGGACAGCCCTTCCTGACCTATAAACATTCCACCACCTGATTGTTGAGGGTTGTTTGGGTATACTCACAGAAGTAAATGGAACCCACTAATTTCCTACCATTTAATGACACTCGCTGAACTAATCCAATGCTCACATTTCTCATTCCAAACAGTAAGACATGCATGAGATTTTATGGGTAAAAGACAGCATTAACAATGGGAATAAAATCACTTCTTATCCCTCAATACAAATCTTGCTCATAGGTAAAAACATAAACTGAGGCTCTCTAGTTTAGAAATATGCTGTTTTTCCCCCCGATGTTTCCATGTGACTTGAAAGGATTCGAATGGCCAAATTCCTGAGGCTATAACCTAAATAAGAGCAACCTTTAACATATAAGCCAAGTTGCCGGAGATGTTGATTTTAAAATGTCTGGAAAGGGCTAAAGTGGAGGTTTAAGGATGTCAACGTTCAGGTTCTTTTTTGACTTTGAAGTTTTAGAGTAGCATTCCCCTAGGAGACAGGTTAAGCAGCAGAAGTGGGTTGTCTGGGGTTAGTCAAAGTTGTCTTCTCTAAAAGGAGAAAGTACTGCTCTAATTCAAGGTAGAATGATCAGAGACTGCCTGACTCTCAGCAAGCCGCTTGTTCTTGACAGGAGAATGGCAAGCCCTATCAATTGGCTTCATGCGGCATCTGTGAAGGGCGACTAATACATGTGATTGTGAAGCACTGTGAAAATGCAAAGTGCCATCAAGAGGCCTTGTAATTGCCAGGTTGTCATTGGGTCACCAACTGAGCTTTGTGAACACAGTTATCTCATGTTTCTTTTTAAGCTTTGTTTTGTTTTAATTGATGAGCGGTAATTGTATGTGTCACGGGATACAACATGAATGCCCCACTGTAATCTTTTAAAGAGCCTTCCATCCCCAGCTCTTCTGATGTCAGTCCCTCTTAATGACAAGTGGGTGAGGGCTCTTGTCACATTCCCACTGCACACAAAATGTGCTGCAGATGGTAGTTTTTTTTGTTCTCCCTAAAGTGTCCTGCACACTCTTGATGAATAGGTACTGCATAAATGGCCAACCTGGCTTTTATGAGCACACATGATTAAAGATAATGGGAAAAGAGGATATCAATACAAAGGACTTGAATAATACAGAATTCACTTAATTTCTACCAAAGTCTGCAAGCATCTCATTCTTCTATAAAGCTCTCTCACCTAAGGAAAAATGAGAGATTGATTTCAGATCTCCCCTCCTTAGCCAGAAATAGCTTTTCTCATTCATTGGTAAACACAAAACTAAAATTTCACTTGTGTTTGTAGGACTGTATAGAAACTCATTTATTTTTTTCTTTTCAAAGCTGCCACACATGTGATATCTATTTTAAAGATAAGCCTCCCTGCCATGTTATTTCCTTAGCATTCTCTCAAAGGCATGCAAGAACAGCCAGGGCACAAAATTAATACAACCAATCACTCACTAAAATGCAACTACAATTGCTATAGATAAGAGTTTGAAAATTTTCCTACTTAACTGGAGCACAACCATATGATGGAAGTTTGCTTTTTCAAGCCAAATGCAAGCATCTCAGTCTCTGAAACATTTTCCTCCCAAGGACGACCTATCATAGACAAGGCTTTGCTGGTGTTCAACAACTCCCCCATGCAATCACAGCACAGCTCAAATCCCAAAACTGGTAACTTAGAGTAGATTTTTGGACAACAAGACAAATAATTTGAACTAAATAAAGATCACTAACTGAAAATTATATTCATAATGAAGTATGTATATTATTATCTAAATTTTCATCTCTGCATAGATACCAACTTTTCTTTTAAAAACAAGATGAAGATGTAAGAGATCATTCAAAGCAACTGGTGAAAACTTACCTTAGCTTTGAAATCATCTGGCAGAGTCAGCAAATTATTGCCAAACTTAAATGCAGTAAAATTTTGCTTAAAAACAAATAAAATAAACAAACAAAAATTCCAACATACTCATCATTTTGATATTCTCTATGACTGTATTCATTATTCTTATGCTTTGATGGTATGCATAAAAATGCAACATATTTTATGATAACAAATTTAAAAATATTTACTGACTGAACCTTTAGGTGTTTTCCCGCTTCTACAGATAAAGAAGAAGCCAGGCATTGGTGGTGCACATCATTAATTCCAGCACTCGAGAGGCAGAGTCAGGTGGATCTCTATGAGTTCAGGACCATCCTGGTCTACAGAGTGAGTTCCAGGACAGCCAGAGGTGTTACACGGAGAAACCTTATCTCAAATAACAAGAAATGAAGATGGAAGAAGGAGAAGAAGGGGAAGAGGAAGAAGAGGAGGAGGAGAAGGAAGAAGGAGGAGAAGGAAGAAGAAGAGGAGGAGGAGGAAGAGGAGGAGGAGGAGGAGGAGGAGATCGGTATAGTGGGAAGTTTCTGGAAATATGATTTTAAAGAGAAACTGACTAATTCAGGAAATGAAGAATAAGACAAATGTTCTGCCTCAGGGAACAATTTATTTGAGGACAATAAATTTTCTTAATTCTTCTAAAATAAGACAAATCAATATCAGACTAATTGTGAGAATATCAAAATTTCACAGCAAATATCAAAATAGATACTCCAGATACTAGGCTTGGGATTCCTGGTGAACTCCCAGCTTCCCAATGGCAGCACCATGGCACTTTTACTTCAGATGGTGCTGGTAGTATTGCTATATAGCTACCCGAGATACCTTGCTTTGCAGGAGAAACAAGACATGTGCCATATAAAAAACAAGTGTGAGCAAGTGGGAAGAACATTAATCTGGCACTATCAGAAATTCTGGATGTGTGATATGTTTCTTCCTATTAGTAGACACTCTTTCATATGCAAAATGGAGATAATCATGGAAGCCAAAGCCAGAATTTAAATCATCATCAAGAAGGACTCAAAACTGGACCACAGTGATGGACTACAGTGGTTAGGGCTTCAGATCAAACTCAGAAGAGAATGGGTATCCCTACTGTCCATCCTGTGTACCAACTGCAAACAAAAGCAAATCTGGCTTGAATAATTGTAGATTCTTAAAAGAATTATATATGATATAGAAAACTCTCCTGACAGGAACATCTATCTCATGATGAAAGATACAGGAACTGCACACCGTCCTTTAGATGGTCAAGAATCTCTCTCCTGACCCTAAAAATTATGATTTTGAACACAGACTTAACACATACTAGAAACACTGATTGAAAACTGCAAAACAAAAATACATCCAAAAGAAAAAAGTCTGCCAGACATAGCAATAAGGTATTAAAATAATGTAAAAATACAGAACATTTCAAAATAAATACGGTCCTCTTAGTTGATAAGGATAGATCAATATATAGCTATGAATATTCAACCTGAACTACTTACCTAAATGGAAAGATGTATTACTATACTGCCCTGCCTCAGTCTGATGAACTTTGTCGGTATGAAGAACCTGAGTAAGATCTATGTTTAAGAAGCAATACTTGAAGGCAGTAGTCTTACCATGCCTTCTTATCTAACTTGGCCACATCCAAAGCTCTAAAAGATCAGCATCCTCAGCTTCCCTAACCAAGAGAATTCTTTGCAAGGAGAGCCAACTTCCATGCGGCCACATCAGCCATACTCTTCACCCGTGACCTAAAGAAAAATACCACACCTTTAAGCACAAAGTTGTCAAATATCCCTTTGTTTAAACCCTTTTGGTAAAGACACCATTGGAGTCCTAGCTGGAACTTCCATCCACTTTTGGCAGTCAATCCTGGTGAAGCATCCCAAATGAGAAGAACTCATCCCACCCCACTTCACCCCCCCCACACAACACACAAGGTAACTGTGAACAAATTTATTGGACTCCATTTCTGTAGTTTAAGTTAAGTTAAACATCCTTGATTAATAAATTAATGTTTAGTTAAAACCATTTTTTTTCTCTTCAACATGAAGACACACCTAAGCGTGAGTTCAGAAACAGTTGATATATCTTGGCCATCACAAAGCCTTCTTTCTCAGAGCCAGTGAATATGCCAGTCCAAAATGGCTCCCATCTGGTTTTAAATTTATTAATTATTTGCTATCTGTCAAAAACTAGAACTCTTGTTTTTAACATTATGTGTGGCAAATAAGAGGCATCAGGGATTGTGAAAAGGTCAAACCGATTGCTTTATTTGCTGTGTTACATTTAAGTCAGATATATATATATATATATATATATATATATTTAGTTGATAAATGGCATATTTTCAGTTAAGTATTTTCACTGAGAAAAATAAGTACATAAATAGAACTAATAAAGATAGACTCTAGGTTTCAGGCGATCATGATAAAGTTAGTTATTTTTGTGATTTATTTTTCCCTTTTAAAAAATAATAAGTGTAAAAGCTGTCCCTATGCTACAAAGTTCTAAGTAGAAGAGATTTTGCTTTGTTTTGTTAAAATATGGATATAGCTTTATTCACAAGGGCTTCAGTGAACAGATCTCACCATAAGGCAACAGCAATGAAATTTCTCTAATTGCTACCTAATATGTTGAGATAATTTAAATTTAAAATGTACCGAAAGTCTGAGGCAGGGTTTCATTATTTGAAGGTCTTGACTCAGGACTTCTAAAATCATCACTAACTGAAGTAAGTCAATTTGCATGAGAGCCTCTGAAGTTTGGAGGAATGGAGTTCCCACAAAAGGAATCAGACCAAGGAGACAAGCATGAATTAAAGTTACTATCATACACTTGGCTGGTAATTACTCCTTCCCACACACATTGCCTGGAACCTGGGGTGAAGAGAGAACTGATGGACCTGTGGACTGTCATAAATCAGAACCCAAGGAACACTAAGGGGTTTCTTCAGCTCAGAGATAGCTGGAGCATTGGCGAGCACTACGGAGATGGTTCCTTGGGGCAAACAGGAAAAACCAACATCAGGTTCTGGGCAGAGTATTAGGGGTCAAAGTCTAGAAACCCAGACAACTAGGCTTAGGACAGTAGATGGAAACCTGAATACTTGACAAGGGAACAGCCTACAAGCCAGGTCACAAACAGCCAGTGGAGGGTTCTGTCACCATCTGGAGCACTGTTTGGTCTGGAATAGCCTGGGAAACAGTTATGCAGCACTTACAAATGTGGGAGTTGCTTCCTAAATTATCCCACTGCTTATCAATATAGAAATACTTCATCGAATCTCTAAAGTGAGCGCTCCTGTTTCTGTCTCATTCTTGATATGGGTACACAACCTACGGAGAGGAACCATACACTGCTGGATGCTATTTCTGATGCTTGCATCTATGGCATAAATCCAATAAATCATAACACTTTTGAGAAATGTTTTCTCCATCTGGACTTTCTTCTTTATGAGTGTCACAGTTCAGCTGACTTTGATTTATGTGCATTTCTATTCTGTTTCTCTGCTCACGCTGGCAACACTGCAAAAAATAAAATAAAGCTAAATGTATGATATCCAGTGTCTTTGACATCTTTTTTCCACAGTGATTTGTCTCATCTGACAACTGAATGCTGAAAATTTATAGTACATTTTAAAATAAATATTACCTATTGTTGGACTATAAAGTAGCAGGAGATATAGCTGGTCTTATATTTCTTCTGCTGCATTCTCTTTTGTCATAATTTGCCAAATTCCCTCTATAAAATATCACATCTTTCTATGACATGCAAAATTGCAAGTATTTTATATGTATAAGAGATGATGTCTTAAATTGAGGTGATATTTATCATTTTTGTTTGTTTTCATTTTTGCAAGCTTTATTTTTATTTCTATCTATCTGCTGTCTGTCTCTCTTTCCCTCCCTCCATCTCTCTCTCTCTCTCTCTCTCTCTCTCTCT
>LOJH01000337.1:14225-29327 GCA_001685095.1 Ellobius talpinus | reverse complement strand
GTAATGAGGTCTGGTGCCCTCTTCTGGCCTGCAGGCATACACACAGACAGAATGGTATATACATAATAAATAAATAAATAAAAATAAAAAAGATTATTTTAAAAAAAACAACCATAACTTCATACCACACTGGGTCTGTTATTTATAAATGCCATTTATGCTATGTGGATGATTCTACCTTTTTTGATTAGGCCAATAAAATTGCATAGATATCAGCTACATTTATTTAAATACCATGCAATTTTCATTGATGGTTCGTATCATATCCAATATGCATGTAGGGAACTGAAAGGTTAGTTTGAACAATTTTAGCATTAAATGGATTGCTAGAGTGATACACAATCCTTTGAGATATTTTTAATGTGTTCTTAATAAACTGTTCACTTTAGTGCTCAAGAACAGTTTGGGTAGTCTTTGCTGTTGGGATACTGGCCTTTTAAAAAGGCATTTTTTAAAATAAAGTATCTAGGAACAGTATTCCATTTTCTCAGTATAGTAAAATGATTGTTCCTTTGGATGTCATTGAAAAGTGCCCATAAACATGATTTAAAGTACAGTTCCATAATCCTGGCAGTTTACTTTTATGACCATTGGGTTGCAAGAAACTCTGCCTTCCCTGAACACCTTGTTGCAGAGCAGATGTCAGGCTCCAACTCCACTTCCTGTGGGAAACTCTTCACCACCAGTTAGAACCAACCCCTTTATGTCCAGCATCTTTCAACTGGTCTATACAGTCAGCCCTTCATTGTGGGACCTGATTAACTTTGAATAGCTAAAGGAAATGGACTCTGGTCTTTATTTATACTATACCCCCTAAATTGTAAAAGACAGAACCTTGTAGCTATCAACCTTTTACAGTTGTGATTTTGTTAGTTACAAACTGTTGTATATAGAGAAGTGTAGGTGTTTTAAGAGGAGATTTCTTCTTCTCTAATTGCCAAACATAATTAGGCTAAACTCTGAACAATCAGAAATGAACCTGGCTATAGCCTAAAGGAACCTGACATACTTAAGAATCCAATTAGCCACTACATTCTTATTTCCATTAATCCAAAGACAAGTGGGCACTCTTTAATAAATTTAGGAATAAAAGATACCTTCTAATCAAGGCACAGTGAGAAAGCTCTTATAATTGAAAATCAAGTGTTTGAATAGTGAAACTAATTTATGCAGGAATGTCAGCATGTAGCACTGGATTGACCTTGCACATCAACTAATATCAGGAAAGTACAGAGAGGCTCTGCGGGGAAGGGTCTCCAGACATTTGCAACCATACCCAAAATATCTAAAAACAAGCTATGCATGCCTTTGTGCCATCCAGTCTAAGTCTCAATCTTCTCAGTGAACACCTTTACAGAATTTCAGTTCTCTGGTATCAATTTATAGTACTCCATATTAGGTTCTCATGTGTGTGTGTATATGTGTGTGCATGCATACACGTGTGTATGTTTGTACGTGAACTTATACTTACAGGGTCAGTTAAACCAGCAGTTCCGTCGTGTAACCACCTTAGTTATAAGTGAAAGAGATACTCAAAAGTTAAAAACTTAAAGTATTGTTTGTAAACTGAGACCCATTATATTCTTGTCATGCATTTCAAATAACGTATTTTGTTTTAAGATTATATGCAAATATACTTAGTTAAATATGCAAAACTCTCTGCCATGATTAATATCGAGAATTTGACATGGTATGTTTTTTTCTTTTATGTTATATATAATAAATATATTGCTTATATCAATATCATAGGTTCGATGAAACATGGTCTTCCCTGCTCATTTTTTAGAGGAAAAACAAGACAAAGACTTTTCTTGAGAGCAAAATCCCTATGTATTTAAAAGGATATAATTGGACACTTTGTCCAATACTTTAATATGAGGGATTATGTAATATCTCCTCAGTTTAATATACAGCCCTCTGTATTTAAGTATTCATATACTCCAGAAATACCCAAGAAAGCTTCTGTTTTCCTTCAGGAGTTTTATATTTATTTTTACAGATGTGAAAACATTTTATTACATTTACTGTTTATTGCACATGTATGTGGACACATACCACACTATGTGTGGAGTTCACAGGACAATCAGCAGAAGTTGGTTCTCTCCTCCCAACTATGAGAACCTAGGGATGAAACTCAGGCCCTGGAGCACAGCAGCATTTAATTTTACCTACAATATCACCTCACCAGCCTCACATTTTAAAAAATCGCTTTCTCATCAGTTGGACTTTTCGAACAAGATGGCACATGACTGACATTTTAATGTTTGAGATGAGACCCAATCCCTAATAAAAGGGAAACACAAGTATTTTACATTCCTTTTTCCTATTTTCTTTCAAATTTATAGTTGCCTGAGATATAACAAGCATAAGTTGTGTTTTTCTTTTTTAGTTTTTCTTTTTATAACAGGGGAGAATCTCAATGTTTTCAGTCAAGGATTCTAGTACAGTCATACTATAAATTCAACATAAAAGGAAATATTTGGGGAGAAAACAGAATAGTAAGGAAGAACATAAAAGAAAAATGTATCAGTGTCTTATTTTGCAACACAAACTGTCCTTTCTGGTATGATGAATTTGAGCACAGGAGAAGTTTGAGAATAAAGAGAAGATTCACTTCATTAATTCCATGATTTCTAGAAATAAGTTGGCCATGATTTCTAGAAATAAGTTGGCCAATGAACGAGACAGAAAAGCATTCTCATGTGCAGGACACAACAGCCCAAATTATCACAACTGAACAAAAATGTTTTAAAGGCAACTCCAAATTATTAGACCCCAAATGTTTCTCCCAAGCATCTCTGCCTTCAAGTTTAAATATCTTGTCTTTGAATAGAGCGTGTTTATCTGTCTTATTTAAAATAATCACTTACTCATTAGCTGAGGGGCAATTTTCCCTTAGTCACGTACAAAATGAAAATGGTCATAAAGGTAGAACGAATTCAGGGGATCTGTTTCTTGGAAACCTCATATAAGATGTTTAAAAACATCACTGCCTTCTTGTCAGACAGGAAGATACCCTACAACCTGTGGATTTGTTGAGTTTCTCAAGAAAATCTTTTCTGAAAACCACCACCTCACAAAACCAGCCTCGTTCTTACCAATTTAACAGCTACAGAAACAATTTTGTAAGTGAAATATGTGACAAGCCCTTTAATATCCCAGAAAAAAACGCAACTTTTCACTCACCAGCAACAGATAATGAGGTCCCAAAGTAAACATTGCTGATTACTGTCGTTACACTTTGTTGCACTAAACGAGTTCAATTCAATCAAAAAATTCTACAAAGCACTAATTTAATTAAAGTATGAACTTCAAAGCAACTTTACTTAGCTCATAAATGACCAAAATTTCAATGTAAATGAGTCCCTTCCCATTACCCAGGGGCTCGCACGCGGAGTGCAAAGGGCCTTGTGAGTGTTGGTCCCTCCCTCATGTTAAGTTACTTCCCAGCCTTACTGACATTCGCATCTCCCCACTCAGAAGTCTGGGGAGAATGATGGCCGTCATGGAACATCACCACAGTCTACATGATGAATGGCTGTTTACAACATGATTTCTATCACTTAAAAGAGAACATGTAATTGCGACTTTAAATTCCAAATAAAAGGCTACAACTCAAATGGCACTCGCTAGCTATGCACTTCTGGAAGTCACCCACCTGGGGCAGCATGCGATTTTCTTCTTCCAGCTGTCTGACTCTGGCCTCCAGCTGCCTAACATAGGACAAGGTGGATTCTAAAATTAAAAAGAAAGAACTCACATTATACACAAGGTCTTGTTTGCTGTACTGTTAAGGATATCTTTGGTCGATTGTTAAATTGGACCAATTGACTACTTCGTCTGTTATTTAGAAAAGAAAGAAAATTCTTTCCAGAAGAAACATACACACTACACAGTTTTGAGGATTGTACAATGTCGATCAGTATTCAAGAAAATAGTAAACGAGGAGGCTGCGTTTTTTCACACCAGTTGAGCCTCAGAACTTCTGGGGCCTCTCCACATATTTTTACTTGTCCCATACACTGGACATTTCTGTGATATGATCTGTAACCAAAATCAACTACCAGATTTGATTAACTTTTTTAACTAGAGTGAGTATCAAAATTAAAGATCTTTGCAATTTCCCCCCAAAAAAACCATTAGTTTTAGGAGAAACATTTATTCTGCTTGCTAAGTTATTAGCTGTGACTTAGAGAACATCCATATAAGCGCTAAATATTTACATCAGGACTGGAGTTTTACTTTGACCCAGTTTTAGCTGGGTCCAAGGACCATGATCTGTTTATTTGTTGTTTGCTTATTTCTTTGTCTTTTTAACCCCTTTCTTCTTCAATCTTTAAGCAAACTAAAGGCAACAGAATTGCAACTGATACTTGTTTTAAATTTTTCTAAGTGCAGATGCTGGACACTCCAAATGTTATGTTCCACTTCTGTTCGTACATAAAGTCTGCATTTTAGAGCTTCTTGGCATGAGAGGGGTCACAGAAGAAAGAGAGTAGAGTTTTACACTGGGAAGAGTGTGACTGGCAAGAATTCTTCTCTAAAATGACAATATTCATATGTCTCATATAGCAATGCATGTCGGATATTATTCAAGGACAGACCCATTTCAGGTGTAGTAAAAGCACATGGCAGAACAATCCGTCCAACTCATATCCCCATATGTAGTTAACAATGGAGCAGCAGTTCACCCTCGGTTCTTCATGATCTGGGGTCTCAGAAACACACAAGAAAAGCAAATGATGGAACTGAATCACATTAATGGTATATGCTACAAACATCAGTCATTGGAGCTTTAGCTACTTATGCGTTAATGCTGTGATCTGAAATTCAGCATGAAAAATTATTACTAGTTTAACCTAGAAAATGCTTCAATAAACATTTCTTTGTGGGGGACTTCAAAAGCAAGAATCTGGCATTTTATATGAGAAGTATCAGTTTTTAATTAATAAATAAAACAAGTGCACCCCATTTAAACATAGCAAGTCCATGTTCACAAAGATGTGCAGAAAAGCCATCCTCAATATAATTAACATATTGACACACTGACCTCAAGACACTTTTCATATAAGCAGGTGGAAACGGGAACCTGAAGACACTCGCTAGACATGTACTCAACCAAAGCTTAATGGAATGTTAAAGCTATGTTCTGCGGACTTTTCCAGAGAAGGAAGGAGAGTACATTGCATAGTAAAGGCAAGATTACAGACCTTGAGTCTGCAATTCTCTGTAGATCAAGATGCAGAGAGGAATTCCTGACTCACACAGTTCTGCAAACCCAGTTTTCTCCTGTAGAAAAACAGCCTCCTGCCAAGGATCTTCTAAATTAATAACTGCTTTGTCATATTCTACTTAAGTCATGAAAACTAGATTATTTTCTCCATTGTCACAATGTACAGCTCAGTCATTTTTTCCTTGTACTACACTATCTCTGAGGTCATGGAACTTAAAAGTCCTTTAGCTGGGCGGTGGTGGTGCATGCCTTTAATCCCAGCGCTCAGGAGGCAGAGGCAGGCAGATCTTTGTGAGTTCAAGGCCAGCCTGGTCTACAAGAACTAGTTCCAGGGCAGCTAGGGTGTAACACAGAGTAACACAGAGAAACCCTGTCTCAAAAAACAAAAACAAACAACAACAACAACAACAACAACAACAACAAAAAAGGACTGGAAAAGAGTCTGTGAAGTCAGTCTCTTTTTACTGAGACTGGAAAATGGTACTGGAAGGAATTTGTTTTAATAGAGCGATTATATCCAGTCACTCTGATCTATTTATCATTTGCTGTTGTTTAATTAGTTTGAAAATAATTTCTTTCATGCAATGTATTCTGATCATGGTTCCCACTTCCCAACCTATCCAACTCCTTGCTTTCTTTTCCTTTCTTTCAAGAAAACAAACATAGCTCATGGTTTCTTCAAATGTTGATTTCAACATTGAAAGTGTCATATACACGTGTACACACACGCACACACAAACACACACATATGTATGTATGTATGTATGTATGTATGTATGTATGTATGTATGTATAGACTCAGGTGTAAACAGATGGGAAGTGCTTTTAACCAGATAAAATATATTACTTAAGTCATGTTACAATGAAAGCAAGAAGACAGAAGTTGAGTTCATCTCTTCTATAAGAATTAATTTCATCTATAAGAATATAATCTCTTCTATAAGAAGATCACATGACTACTTTGTGTCAATCATTGAAGAGTCTAAGTCATTAAACACTCCTTAAAATACAAGTTCCATTTTCTATTCCAAGCTGGTCCTGGCCCCAGAAGTCCTGTTAACTGTCCCAAGTGCTTACCTTCTCATAAAATTCTCCTTGACAAACAATAGCTATCCTGCATGGGAAAAAAAGTCTCCTACAGACCAAAACAGGGACAGTATTTAATCTCATGGGAAACTGGAGAACTGAAGCTGTTGGGTACACTCCATAATAGGAAGTGGATAGGTGTATTTGCCTGGATTATTCTATCACAGCAAGATCATGGGTTTCTATATCAAGAGCCACTGAAAAAAACTATCCAGTTCTCCAATTATGACATCAAATAAAAACCAATACGTGTCTTATTAATCTTTTAAAATTCCAAGGTTTGTTTATTTCTAAACCATAGGTCATCCAAGCTTGACTAGTAGTAATTAGCCAGTATGGGATATAAAATACATGAGTTAGTTTTTTAAAAATAAAACAATAGGATAAAGTATATGAACTCCCATGGTTTTAAAAGTTCCATCAAAAGCTACATCTTGGTTTCAACTGACTGCAAATCATTTGTAGGGTAAGAAGGAAACAGTCCATTCATTATTAGAACCTACTCTCCATGTCCTCTATGACTCTTCCCCACTATTGCCTCTTCCTTTGCTCCATTTTCAACGGTAACAACTATAAAATAAGCTGCTCTCTCAGTTCTCACAAGGAATATGAAAAACCTAAGAGAATTATTTGACAAACACGAGACTTCTTTCTATCAGAAAGTAATCACCACAAAATGGCATTGCAATTGAAATTGCTTGTTACTATATAACAGTGACAAAAAGCCTTGCAGGACTGAGATGTCCATGTGTCATTTCAGTTTTTACGGTGAGGCTCCAAGAGATCATAAGACAAATAAATTACTATTGTGTGTGTGTGTGTCATGTGTGTGTGAGAGAGAGAGAACATGCATGTGTATTATAAGAAGGACCTTATTGCTAAGAAATCTCCAACTAGCTGAGAAGAAAAAAGATCCAGATTCATGTGACAGTAAGAAAATCAATAAATACTACAACACAGGAATAAAGCAACCCATGTTGACTTCATTCTGTAAAAAGAGAGGCTTGAACCTAAGGATGGATCAGCAGAACTGTGACAGGATCAAGCCCATATGGAGCCGCAGCAAGACAGGGAGACAAGAAAGGTGCTATGACCCTATTATTGACAGAAAAGGAAAGCAGTCATGTGACAGCACAGAGAGGGACCAACTGGTTCCCAGAAAAATGTCCACAGTCCCAAGTACAAAGAAACAGCCGCAACCACATAACACATGGCAATTTGATTGTGGTTGTCCTGAAAGTACTTATTTCTCATTTCATTCTGGAATATTTATGGTCAATGGGGCATTTGAAAAGCTAGACAAAAATAAAGAAAAAAAAGAGAAACTCAATTTAATACTATAACGACATACTCAAGACACTCAGGCAGAAGTAATTTCTCTCCAATTACCTCACTTCTGAACCTTCATGCAAAAGTTCATAGGACTTCTTCATCATAAAATAAGCACTCAAAATGTATGCAAACTGAGTTCATTGTTCCACACCCGTAATCACAGCTCTCCAGAGATTGCTGCAAGTTCAAGGTCAGCCTGAGCTACACAACAAAGGCCAAGCCATCAGAGATGGCTCATTCTTAAGAACAAATGCTTCCAGAATTAACTGAAAAACAGAAAGAAATGTATGTCAGAATCATGTGTGTGTGTTTGTTAAGTTTTTAAATTTTGTGTGTATGAATGTGTATATCTGTGTACATGTTTAACTGTGCACCGTGTGTCTGCACTGTCCATGGAGGCAAGAAGAGGGCATCAGATCTCCTGGAACTGTGTGGAGAGCTGRYTAGMGCCYCGCCTTAAAGATGGCGCCGGTTTCCGCCTTCCGCTAGCCTGACAGCGAGTGCTCTCTGTGATAAACAAGTCCTTATTTGGCTAAGGCTGATTAGCAGGCTTGCTTTCGTGTATGTGGGCCTATTAGAGGTTGCCACGTAGCTTATTGGGATTGGTAGCCCATAGAGTATATAGTCTGCAGCGCNATTTGGCTAAGGCTGATTAGCAGGCTTGCTTTCGTGTATGTGGGCCTATTAGAGGTTGCCACGTAGCTTATTGGGATTGGTAGCCCATAGAGTATATAGTCTGCAGCGCCCTTCCCAAGGGAGAAGAAGATTGTTCAAGATTCCTGAATAAACTGCCTATAGAAGAGCCTGAGTGTTGCGTCTTTCCTGCTGGTCGAGACAGACGTGACAGAACTGGAGTTAGAGATGATTGTGAGCTGCTTCTTGGGTTCTGGGAATTGGACCTGGGTCTTCTGCAAGATTAGCCATTACTCTTAATCACAGAGGCACCGCTCCACCCCTTAGTTATGTATTTTCTAAATGTTTCCAATGGTTAGATGGAATACAATACTGATTTTCTAATCTGTGTAGTCCCCCAGCTCCCAGAACAGTTTTCAGATGAGAGAATTACACTGCAGCACTTGGTCTTTAAAGGTTATTATGTAACCCTCTATAGTCAAATACATTTTTTAATATCTGTTTTATTATGAAGGTACCAAAACAACCCTCATCATGCACTTATGCCCATCTTTTACAGAGGTATCTCAACACTGCCTCCCCCATTTCACCTTGATAAAAATATCTCTGAAGGACCTAACTTGTTGATAATCTGATGTTTCCATTGGACATTACCCTTGACAAAATTTTAACTTTCCTGACACATACTCACCATATAAAGAACTATCATACTGTCCTCTGCTAGCTTGAAAGCACGCTGATAAAAATACAAAACCATCTCTACCTCCCTGTCTCTGAAGGAAACAGTTGTTTCTCCCCGTAAGGAAACACAACCCCAAACACACACGAATCACTCTGTTGTAGAGAGTTTATCACTGGAGTGAAGACTGGGTCTGCTCAACTTCTGAGAGGTCTGATTACATAAAGTACTGTCGCACCTTCAAAACGTTAGGGCAGAAAAGAGTCCGGCTGTGGGGCTCAAGCAGAGAGGGCACATTTGAAGGGTGAAAGGGGATGGAAGAAATCCGGAAGACTGTGCTGGCCAGCACTTTGCGTACTATTTCTCAGGCACGGAGACAGAAAGAGAGGAAGGAGAGAACTGCTCAAACGCTTATCTTCTCCAAACCTCAGGTTCAAATTCTGCTGTCACATGCTTGAAACTGAGAGGTTGTGCCATGGCCTTGAAGAGATGATGGGGCCCTGACAAAAATTCCCTGTCGTGGATGGAATTGGTCCCCCTGTAAAAGGGAAGTTTGCCTGTGAAAACCATCTCGTTCTCTTGTCCTTTAGTCAGGGATGTAGCAGCAAGCATGTCCTCACCAGATACTGGCCCCTCCGCCTTGGCTTCTAGAACTGTGAACCAGTAAATTAGATCTATTCCTTATAAATCAGGCAGTCTTTGGTGCTCTGGTAGAGCAGCATTGACCAGCATAATAAAGAGTCCATAAACCACCTCCTCAGCAAAACCAACCTGCTAAAAAAGTTCCTCTGAATTCCATGTTAATCCCACTAGTCACAGACTTTTACATACTCCTAAAGAAATTCAAAACTGACAAAACTCGTTTCTTCTTCCTCGAGAAGCAAAGGTCAGCCTTCCATGGAGAATTTATATTAGCTACAGAAGTATAAGTGATTAAAATATTCACTATATTTTAATGTTCTTCTTATTTTAAAAAATTCTTGTAAAAATTAGCATTTTCGGGGGCTGGAGAGATGGCTCAGAGGTTAAGGACTCTGGCTGTTCTTCCAGAGGTCCTGAGTTCAATTCCCAGCAACCACATGGTGGCTAACAACCATCTACAATGAGGTCTGGTGCCCTCTTTTGGCATGCAGTCATACATGGAGCAGCACACTGTATTGTATACATAATAAATAAAATCTTTTAAAAAATTAGCATTTTCAGATTTGTCTGGAGAGGTCATTCAGAAAATTCTATTGCCAGACAGTCTTTAGGTTAATAAACATCCCGCCCTGTCCCCCCAAAAGGAAATTCAATCCCTCTAAATAAATAGAAAGTAGAATTAGATTTGCCCATGTCCATCACATTCAAGCTAATTTCATTCTTCAGAGGCCTGCCAGCTGGACAGAGAGCTGAGGGAGATACTTTCTGTGGGAAGCAGTTCAGTCTCTCATTGGCCTAGAATTCCCTTAACTGTCAACTCTACGTCAGCCAGACGTCCTTTCCTCATTCCACTGCCCAGTCAAATGTTCCCGATGCTTCCATTAGAGAAATGGAAGCTCTTTTAGAGAAAAGCTAAAAGTAGCTTTCAAGTAATTAGAATCTCTAGACATTAGAATAAACTTCTTTGAACATATGCAGAGCACACTGTAACAGGTGTTCAGAGATAACTCCGTGGAAAAGATCTTGTGAGGAGTGCCCGGATGGTACCTTTGACTTTGCAGGTCAATATTTCTACTTCTAGATTTGTCCCACTCTATATGCCCTTACTAGCTACGTACTTATTCACAGTGTTACTTTCAATATTTGACCAAGTCTTTCCCATTCCCCAGGCACTGGCAGTTCTGCTTTGAGTGGGGGCTACCACACCAGTACGGTATGGCTTGCTTTAACATTAACAGATACATTAGATATCTTCATCTGTATGTTATATAGATGCTATATGTTAAATGCTCTAGGTAAGAAACATAACTAAGATGTGGGTGCTTATGAAATAAACATTCCAACGGAAGACAGACAGTAAAGTCTAAGCAGGTGAGGCAGTTTATGAAGGTGAAATATGCACAAAAACCCCAACAACCACAAAAACCCTGACAAGGCAAAGATCTTGTGGCAGAAGGGAAGGCAATGTGCATAGCCTGGTTTAGTCATGAAGCAGGAAGCAAAAGCAGATTGAGGCAGGGTTGTTTATCCTCTCGCCTTCCCACAGCACTCAAGTTTTAAAACCTTGTGTAAACCACTTAAACTATTTTCCTTTTGATAAAAATTTATGCATGGCTTCTCTCTCACATGCTCCATTTCTTAGCCATGGAAACTGTTGACTCTACCATCAGAACACGCTTTTGAGACTCTCCTCACAGGCTTCCCTCCTTCCATTCTTGAACCTCCTACTCCAGGTGGACATTCACCCTCAATTTATTTGGAACCCAGAGGTTTTCTGAAGTGTTCAGTCTAATCCCATCCTGCTTTATTTCCTGTGTTGATCCATGGAAAAGCCAAAGTCCTCTTAACACCTATTGGGATCTCACGTGATCTGACCAACTGTTACTTCTGCTCCCTGCCATCATTTGCTCTACCCTGGACATGAGAGGACCTTCCTTTCCTAAACACCACAGTTATTCTCCTTCCTCAGAGACCTTGCCTTAGTCATCTGTACTTTTCAAATATCCCCTTTCTTGCACAGATGAATGGCTGACCTTCCTTCTTCAAGTCTTTGCTCCTAATCCAACTTTCAGGTGAGACTCCATCCTCTCCATTTAACTGTGCAAATTACCATCATCTTGACCCTACAGTACTAAAACAATCTGTACTCCTAATCTATAGTCCTAACCTATAGCCTAACACTATACTCCTAACCTATAGTCTTAACTCTGTTTTATGTCTATTTGTCAAAATCCTACATCACTTCCTATCATTTGGCTTGTTCATAGTCTTATTTCATAAGGTCTATCTCACACACCAAAATGCAAACTCTATGTGGGAGGATATTTTCTGTGTGTTGAGTGGCACAGTATAATTTTTTAGAATATTGACTGGAACAATAAAATTCTATAGAACAGACAAAACCACATGCACCCTGAAAATAATTTACTAATGCAGGTTCAATCATTTAGTCATTTAATTCAAGACAGGATTTGTATTAAAATGAACTCCAGTATCAGTTCTCTTGTATTGCTTAAAAAGTCACTCTATAGAAATGTAAAGTCATAATTATTAAAACACAAAATACCATTAAGGAAAAAAATCAACAACACGATGACCATAACTACCATAGACATTTCAATAATAATCTTAATTATTAATGGCCTCAATCCTCCAATAAAATGATACAAATTAGCTGAATCCATAAATAAACAAAACCCATCTGTCTGCTGCCTACAAGAAACACACCTCAGATTACTGTAAGGTACCACCGTAGAGTAAAAACATGGACAAAAGTACTCCAATCAATGGGAAAACAGTATTAAACTTTAGATGGAAATGTGAGGCATTTTCTCAAAAGATCCATCCATTTGTGAATAATTTTAGTAAGAAATTTTGACATGTCTTCTTATTGGGTTGAGAAAATAAGTTTGTGTGTGTGTAAAAATTTATTGTGGTCTAAATAATTATGTCCCCACAAGCTTTTGAATATTGAAAATTACCCCCATCATAATGATTTTAAGAGATGGGAGCTTGTGAGAGGTGACTAGATCGTGAGAAATAGAATGATAATTATTGAAAATAAGGCTGGAAGGAGCCCCTGCCTCTCCACAGTGGTGTGCCATTGGTGAAAAGGAGACAGTTACCAAACCCTGAGTCTGTTGGTGCATCTGAGACTGTTTATAAGTTACCCAGCCTAGGGTATTTCACCAAAGTATCTAGAAAAATTAATAATAAATAAAACTAAGATGGAACAAGAGATGTGAGATGTGGACAAAGAATTAATAGCAGAAAACCACAGTATGTAGATGACGTCGGCCTCTGAAATCTCAGAACACAATACGAGTGCCCATCCACTGGAAAATGCGCTTCATTCACAAAAGCTTTTGGTTACTAATGAGCACTGGGAGACATTTAATGCCATCTGGACATACTCTCACTATTGCCCCAACCAAGGATCTACTCTGATAGGAGAAACAAACCCAGAGGTCAGACTCTACATAGGGCAAGGGTTACCTAGCTACTGAGTGAGGGGATATGAGCAGTCAGAGATCATCCTGAGCAGGGTTGTAGGCAGACGTTCTTATCATACAGAGTGTGTGTCTTTGATACCAGAAAAATCCATCACATCAAATGGAAAGAACAGCAGAGTCAGGTGCGGTCTTGTTTATTTGTTTGGGACAATGCTGTAGATCCTGAATTGTTTATCTAAAATGGTTTGACAGAAAAATCAGGCATCCTATTCTGTAGTGCAGTGAGAGCTGCCTTGTAGAATATTTGCTGGTTTGTCACATTATTATTTTCTGTAAAAGAATAAATAGCTAAATGTATATCTGAAATAATTTGTCTAAATCATTTTATAAATCAGAAAGAAAACAGTCTATATTCTAATTTTTATGCCAGAAAATAATCATCAGAAATGTGCTCATCTCTCTTATCCCAAATTTCTGATTAGAATAAAATGGTGTTTTATTGCATATTTGCCCTCATCCATATGGGATCCTACTCCTTGATGCAGATTGGATGTGTCCCTCAAGCCTCATGTGTTAGAAAGAAAATGCCGCAAATCACATGCTAATGGTAGTTGAGAGGCGGGGCCTTTGTGAGATGATTGGGCAGGGCTTACCAGGAGTGACAGGTTGTCAAGGAAGTGGCTTTACTGTTACAGGGCATTTTTTTCTGCCCCATTTCACTCTGCCACACCCATCATCCACCCAGAAGCTGAGCAGTTGTCAGCACTGAGCTCTGGGACTGTCCTCCCTTCAGAACTTTTCCTTTATGAAATAGCTAGTTTCAGATAATCTAATATAGAAACAGAAAAAGGACTAAAACCCTGGGAGTTGGAGACTCATTGTTACAGGTTCTATTTCTGTAACTTTATATGTGGGCTGCAGGCTCTGTTTGGCAAGGTCTCACCTTATAGTTCTTTCCTGGGCTTTCCTATGATCATCACAATGTTTTTTGAACGATGGTGTTCAATAGCTTATTGTTGAGTTTGCTTTGTTCTAAAATGCCCTAGGACCTTACACAAAGTTTTGTGTTCCCTGGACTATCTGAAGCAGTGAACTCAAAATGTAGCCCAAGTTCCCCAAACTAAACACACTAGCAAGCACTCTCCCTGAGTCTGGCTTGCTCTACTCAGACATATCCTTTAAATATATCAATCCCACAAAGGAGAGGCGGGTAAGTAGCAATCGATCGAGCTAAAGAATGGGGAATATACAAAAAATATTTCAAATTCCAAAGAGCTACTTGACATCAGCAGCACCCCAGTTTTTCAGGGCTGAGATGTGTCTCGCTTCCCACTGCTTTGGTGCTGCTGTCATTGTCACTTCTCAGAGACAATAACAGCCTTGCCTAACGCAAGACAATAAAAACAGTTTTCTTAATGCATGTAATAATTTTCTTTAATGTATATGGCTTCTTTGTAAATGCATCTCCACCATGTTGTCAATGAATGAACAAGGAAGAAAATCTGTAAAAAAAATCTAAAAGAAAATAACCCTATAAAATGTTATTTTCTCTGAGAGTAATGGATATGCTTTATATATATTTAGATATGTTATAAGCCTACAGTTGCTTTTTTACTGCTATTATACCTTTCAGAAAAATAAAAATATCAAATTATGTAGAAAAGAGTCATTAACTTGAACTTCATCTACTGGGAATTCATAAAGATTTTGCAGAATTCAGTCTATGTACATTCTTTGTTCTAGCTATGAAACAATAGCAAAACATGCTCATTTCTGCAACATTTTACATGATTAAAATGATCCCTAGAAATTAATTTGCTTAAGGGGAAAACTATATACATTGAAATATTTTTATCTATGTTAGTATATTTATCAAGTGTTTTTCAATTATTGTGAATCAGTCTACTTATTGAGGATTCTCTATGCTCTAGGCGCTCTTTCATGTAGTAGAAACACTTCATAGACTCCACTTTTCTTTTGTTCTTCAAAGAATATTGCAGTCAGGAGAATAGACACTCTATATCTATCTATCTATCTATCTATCT
>LOJH01000336.1:34116-66369 GCA_001685095.1 Ellobius talpinus | reverse complement strand
TTCTTTATTAACCAATGAAAGTAACATATAACACAGATGACCCTCCTCCATCACAACACTGTTTTCAACTACCGTGTCTTATGACATTTTGTGTGGACAGAATTTTCTGGAAGTGGCACTTATGTACACAGGGAGCCCATGCTTGAATCTGTGTAGTAACTGGGTACTACACAATCCTGGAGTTCTAGTTCTACAATTTAACCTCCCTAAACAAACAAACACAAACAAAAATCACATTTGTAAGTTAAGAAATCTCTAGGAGTCCTTAAGTGTGAATTATTGTCATAGGCTTCCTTCTCGGGGAGGGCGTCTCCCTGGGGTCACACTCACTGCAAACACTGTGCATCTGAAGTCCACTAAAGGGACAAACAGTGGCATTTCTACCAAAGCACAGCAGATAGCCAAGTTTGAACCTCGCCACCAATGAGCTGGTGTCTCCTTTAAGGGTCAGCCTCCCCAAAAACTGCCACTGTGAGAAAGTTTCTTGAGAAGACCAAGGGAAGAGAGAAGCCTCTGCTGGTGGGACTCAGGTCCTGCCAGCCCCAGGGACTCAAGGAACTACACAGTCGGTCCCTGCTGTTCCCAGCCCTTGAATTCCTGGGAGACCCAGGCTGTACAGGTTGTACATATTCACTATGAAATACTACTCAGTAATAAAAAGGTGCAAAAACAGTGCATCGTAAATCTCCAAAAGCATAATGGGATAAAATGAAACAAAACCACAAGAGACTTCACAATGTGCGATTCTCTTTGTGCAACTAGGATGTTAAAAGTGGGTGCTTCCTGAGGCTGAGGGTCGGGGGGGCTGGGGACAAATGACCCTGAGAAAGCCTCTGTAGGTGAGGAAAATGCTCTGAACAGCTTCTGTTATTCTGCTTTTTGAGACAGAACTTCATGCTGTCCAAGTGGGCCTCAAACTAAGTAGCAGACACAGGCCTTGAACACCCGATCTTCATGCTTCCCCTGACAGGCACACGCCACCATGTCCTGCTTTAATACCCTGATTATAGAAGTGTTCATACTAAGGTATGCAACTCCAAAACCTTCCTGCTATAATAGGCAAATGTGTTGCATGCTTATAAACTAGTAAATCTGGGGGAAAGGTGCATGAACAATAGTAGAGAGGGAGCAAATTTGAATTTACATCACAATTTTCCCTTTCCTCAATATGTAGTAACCCTTTT
The DNA here is from genome assembly GCA_001685095.1 of Ellobius talpinus. Taxonomy (NCBI): domain Eukaryota; kingdom Metazoa; phylum Chordata; class Mammalia; order Rodentia; family Cricetidae; genus Ellobius; species Ellobius talpinus. The sequence goes on along the minus strand of LOJH01000336.1, from coordinate 65,185 downwards.
TACTGAGAAGTTTCCTCTGATATTAAATTGATGCCTAATGGGAAGTCATCCTCTCTTTATTATAAGTGTCTTTATGTTTGGAATGAGTTTGTTTCTTGTTAACTCTGATAGTCTCTGCCATTTCATTTGGTATGTCTAGACCATTGCCATTCGAAGTGAGGGCTGCCATAGTTGAATTAATAATTAATCAATATTCCTATTTTATAGCCTTGTCTTCTGTCTTCCACACTTCCTGCCTCCTATGTGCTATTTTTCATTCCTTAGCGTACCAATTACTCTTGGGTCTTAGCAACCAGACTATCAACTCCAAGATCGTAGCATGTGAAGCTAACACCCCACTGCTCAAGTACATCTTCGTCCCTTATATCTCTAAAAGGTTTTTTTTAACTAAAAAGCTTTTTAAATAATTAACCTAGAGATGACAATACATAGCTACAACCTTGTGGGCAGGTCTACTTTGGGACAGTGCCATACCACAAAGGAAGAGTCAGTCCTTACAGCAAGGCCTTCCCCGCTGGCTCCTTCCAGACAGTGTAACATTTTATCCAGCATTCCATCTGCCCACATGCTATGATCATCAGGTATGCTGATGTTGTTCTTTTGCACAAGTTGTCTGGGTAGGTGAATCAGGAAGAAGAGAAGCCAAATATTTCATCCTCCTCTAAGGCTGCTTTTCTGGGTTCCTTAAACTTTTCGAATGACACATAATAATCCTGCGTATTTAAGGCGTGGAGTGTGATGTTTTGATAGGCTTCTGCATTGTATACCATTGTATACCAAGGAACCAGGATGGCATAGCCACATCTGTCTTTGAGATGAGAACACTTATAGTCTGCTTTAGTCACTGCTAACCACCGCTACTCCGACTGTGTAACAGAATGGATAGAATGTAGTCTTAAGAATAGTAAAATTCAGTCCTCAGCCCCATCATCCCAACTCCCCGCTCCCTCCTTTACCCTCTGCTTCTGGTAACTACTATTTCACTCTTAAGTGTTACCAAGTTCTTTAGATTCCACATGCCAGATCACTCTTGAGTGAATGCAATGCCCACCAGGCTAACATTGCTATGCTGGATGGCTTACTAGGATTCCTAGTGTGTAGATACAGAATGGGCAGACCATGCAATATAGCCATTCCCTTTGAGCAGTCAGGTAGATTTAGGTCTGGATGTTCATAAACAGTGTAGATGTTTCTTCTGCAAATGGATTTCATGGTTTTTGGCTACGCATGTACATACATGCATACATACAAACATGCACACATACATATGGTAATTATTTGAAGTTTTGGGAGATCCTTGCACCGTTTTCCGTAATGGTTGTACTAACTTGGGTTCCTAAAATACCATGTAACCACCCCTCTGCTCCATTTCTGGCCGACTCTGAGCCGTCTGTAGAACAGCTGTCCTAATTGGTGAGAGGCAGGAGCTTACTGAGGTTTTGTCTTTCCGATTACATAAGTAATGTTAAATACTTCTTCCTATGCCGATTGGCAGTTTCCACATCTTCTGAGAGATGTCTGTGCAGATCCTGAGCCTGGTCTCAAGTCAGACGGGGAGGGGATGCTATTTTGTATATTATATACTTTGGGTCACAATCCCTTTCAGATGCATGCTCTGCAAACACAATTCTGTCCTCTAGGCTCCCTGTGCAGAAATCTTCCAGATTGTGACAAATAGTCCCAAAGGTCTCCTTTGCTTTTGTTACCTGTAGTGTGAGCATCAGACTTACTTTTTGTCCAGTTCAAGGTCTTGAAACTTCTATTGTCTTTCAGTAGATGCACTTATTGCCTGTATATATTGTATATAGTTATTGTACTTATTGTATAGTTTTTATTTATGGTCTTCTATTTTTTTACCCACAAGAGGGGAAATGTGATATTTTATTTGTGTTTCAATAAATAAAGCTTGCCTGAAGATCAGAGTGTAAAGCTAGCCACACTAATCAACCATACAGGCCAGGCAGTGGTGGCACACACCTTTAATCCCAGCAGCCACACTAGTTAGCCATAGAGGCCAGGCACTGGTGGTGCACGCCTTTAATCCCAGCCCTAGAGAGGAATATAAGACAGAATGACAGGAACTCGCTCTCTTTCAGTCTGATGATTTCACAGAGATAAGAGCTCTCTAATGGTTGGCTGATTTGCTTTTCTGATACTCAACTTGAACCCCAATATCTGTCTCTGGATTTTTATTAGTTGTGCTACATCTGGCAATAGTAAGTAGTTCATAGGTCTCGGTCTCACAGTTAAGTTTTAATCCACTTTGAGTTGATCTTTGTTTATGTGAGAGGGGCCTATTCCATTCTTTTGCATGTGGGCAACACCATTCATTTTTTTAGTTATAAATTTTAAATTAGCTTACAAAGGAATAGGTTTCCATACGGGCTTATCATCCATACTTCATTTGACTTGATAGTTCCATCTCTCCCTTCTCTGCCTCGTCTTTCCCCTCTCTGTCCTTTCCCCCAATGCTCATCCTTCCACTTTTTTCTCTTGTCTTCTTTGCCCGTCCTTGGTCTCTTCTAGTTTTCTGACCTTTACCCCTCTTCTTGGACACACATATGTAACAGAGGCAGAGATCTGTGTATGAGAGAACATACGGTTTGAGCCTGGGTTACCTCCCTTAATGTTTCCCAGATTCAAGCATTTTCCTGCTAATTTCACTTTTCTTCCACACAGATGAATAAAATTCCATTTCATACATGTGCCACATTTTCACTATCTTTTCTCCAGTGGATGGCTCTCTAGGCTGACTTCATTTCTTGCTGCTGTGAAAAAAGCCAGTGAAAGCTATCATAGGACATGGCATCCTTTGGGTATATGCACAAGAAGGCCAACAGTTTTTATTAAAGAGACTTTCTCCCACTGCATGCCTTTGGTCCCTTTGTCACATATGTATTGACAGTAAGTACGGAGTTTTGTTTTAAAGACTTTTTTAGTTCGATAGAACATATGTTGTCTTTATGGCAGTGCCATGCTATTTTGTTTATTATAGGTTTTTATCATATTTCAAAGCTAAGGAGTACTGCCTCCAGTTTTTGTTTTGCTATTCTTTTGTGACTTTATACGAATCTTAAGATCTATTTTTCTATGCACTATAAAAATGTCACTGGTATTTTGTGGGGACTGGATCCAAGATCGTTTGGGGACTCTTTCTTCATACAGCACAGTCTCTGCCCTTTATTTTCCTTTTCCCTGAAGGAAAAAGATGGTCCCACTCACAATACAAAAAGAAAAGCCCTCAATTTTTTATGAGAAACTACAGGAAATCAAAGACAAAGGAAAGAAATCTAAGCAACTATTAATATAATTAGTACGCTTTATTCCTCCCTCTCTGTCTTTGATATGGGGGGTCCTCACTAGATAACCCAGGCTAGCCTTGAACTCAAACTCTTTCTGTTTAGACTCCCAAATGTTCCTTCACTTTTGAGGAGCAGTTTTCTCGAGGTTTAGAATACTCTGTTGCTAGGGGCTCTGGGTGGGACAGTCTCACAACACAGCCCCAGCTTGTGGTGGTGATTCTTCCGCCTCTACCTCCAGAACGCTGTGAGCCTCACACACTATATGACTGCATATTCAAACAAGCAAAAGCCCATACTTTATCTTGGCGCACCTCTAGCAAATTTCAAAGAATCAGCTTGGCTCTTTCCTGCAAGGCATCTGTGCAGCAAGATTGACTGTTCATATGAAGTTCCTGTGGGGGAAAAAAGGCTGTATCCATTAGCAGGAGACTGTCGGGACTGTTCTGCTAAGCAAACCAAAGATATTTCCCCCAAGTATTAGACCGTATCAGTCAGAATGAGGTTAACTCAGACACAAATGAAGACTGTTGCCTGTCACACACACAGGACAGGAAAGTAGGCGAGAGATCAAATCCTTCCACCCTGCTATCCATTCTCACTTACACTGACTCTCTTTAGAATGACCGTGTGCTGAGTGTTCACACTGGACATAGCAATAGAAAAGAAGATGAATGTGGTCGCATGCTGCTCTCCTGAAATGAATTAGCAGAAATTTCCCACATTTAGATTTATGGTTTTCCACACCAGGAAAGGTGAGTTGGATTCCAGGGCACACTAGGAATTTCTGCTTGAGTGGGTCTTGGATGAGCCTGAGTCCCATGTCCCCAAGTGATGCTGGTTATGTGGGTCCAGGGAACTGCACTCTGTCAAACATTAAGTCTGAAACCATCAATGCTTGATGAGCCTTTACAAGAGCGGTTCTCAACATGTGAGTTGTGACCCCTTTGGGGGTCCCATATCTGATATCCTGCATATCAGATATTTACATTACAATTTATAAAAGTAGCAAAATTACAACTATGAAGTAGCAATGAAATAATTTTATGTCTAGAGGGGGGTCACCACAACATGAGGAACTGTATTAAGGGTCGCAGAATTAAGAAGGTTGAGAACCACTGTTTTACAAACTACCTCTTAATTCTGTTATTCTTTCTGGTATTCTTTAATGACATTTGTAAGTTAATTTTTCCCCTAAATAGTAGAAACCTTTAATAACAAGGCTATATGTGAGCTATAAGGTTAGACTTACAGACAACTCACTCCACATTTCGCAGAGGAAACTGATACTCAAGCACATCTGGGGCAAAGCCAGGAACAACCCACACATTGATTCTAAGTCAGGGTTATGATCTCAGCTTTATAATGAGAGAGAGAGAGAGAGAGAGAGAGAAAGAGAGAGAGAGCAGCTTTAAATTAGGTTTTAAAAACCTTAGCCATGCCTGCTCCAGAGCAGTCACTCACTGCATAGTGATTTTCCATATACAACAGTGGTCCCATAGAAGCGTCTGGCACTGCTGTTACCATTTATTTCTCAAAACATGATCTATAATATTCCCACAGCGAGGACATCATGCGACACTGTTTCCCCAAAACCATTGTGCTGTTGAAGGATACATGGCTGTATCTGGCACACTTGTAGATGTCCACCGGAATATCCCACTCTAGAGGGCAGACCTATGGAAATCACCTCTTTTGGGACCACCTTAATTCAGATTGAGGCAGTCAAGGTGTGTGCCAAGCTAGGAGCACAGAGGAGACTGAAGTCAACTCTGAGGGACTTAACTATGGCAAGGCTCCCAGGATCTCCCTGGAAGGGCCCACTTGTTTGTTTGTCCCAGCCACCCAGAACCAAAATAACCACACAGAAACTGTATTCATTAAATCACTGTTTGGCCCATTGGCTCTAACTTCTTATTGGCTAACTCTTACATCTTAATTTAACCCATCTCCATTAATGTGAGTATCGCCAAATGGCTTACTGGCAAGATTCTAACCAGCGTTTGTCTCAGGCAGAGGATCCATGGTGTCTCTCTGACTCTGCTTTCTTCCTCCCATAAATCAGTTCCGTCTTCCCCACTTGCCTAAGTTCTGCCCTATCAACAGGCCAAGGAAGTTTCTTTATTCATTAATGAAAGCAACACAAAGACAGAAGGACCTCCTACTCTGTAGCTCTGGTGTTTACATGGGGGAAATGTTGAGGAATGTCTTCCATACAGTGTGTACCTGGAGAGCTTGACTTAAGCCATATATATATATATATATATATATATATATATATGGTAACTATCCTTGCCCATGAGAACACATCCTAAGATCCCTTCAAACTATCAACAGTACTGATCCTGATATAAAGGGTCCACTTTATTAATGAACAAAGTCCAATTTATAAAGCAAGTAGAGACAGGCTTCACAATAACTAGTAGGAAACAGCATGCTGGTGTGGGAGGTCCTTCCATCTATGTGTTGCTTTTATTGGTTAGTGAGTAAAGAAACTGCTTTGGACCTATAGCAAGGTAGAACAGAGCTAGGTGGGAAAAACTAAACTGAATGCTGGAGAAAGGAGGTGGAATCAGGGAGAAGCCATGGAGCTGCTGCTGGAGACACACAGATGCACTGAAACTTTGCTGGTAGGCCATGACAAAGAGATACGTAATTGAAAAAACAAACAAATTTGGACAACTGGGAAACAGACTGGCGACTAGTCCAACAGCTATTAGGAAATGGACACTAATCCCTTCTCCTGTAACAGTGGGACAGTCTCCTGCTCTTAGATTTGTGCTGAGTGTGTGACACTGTGACTTTCATCCTCACAGCTTATTAAAACAGGAAGTGCAGGGCACAAAATATTATTAAATCTCAGTGGGAATGGTATACAGGTATTCACTGGGCCAGTCCCCACATAAAAATGTTACCTTTATAGATTTTCTGACTAATAAATGAGATTTAAGCTATGAGACAAAGCTGACAGGGACAGTGTGGCTTGAACAGCAGCCGCCCCTCTTTAAGTTAGGAAAGCAGTGGTCTCCTTTGCCTTTAACAACATGCACAGATCATTTCTGGAGAAGTCCCCTCTGCTCATGTGATCTATATAGCAATAACCTTCTCCTCTCTCTGCAGGAAGCTGCCATGTCAAGCCCAAAAGGTTTCAGTGCCCCCAGACTCATAAAAGAAGAGGCGACAGCATCAAGGTAAGCTATTGGTTTATTAGGAAAGTACCAACACCACATCCTTCGAAATTACTGGAATTTTATTTGCCTCAGGCTTATGACTTGCAACCAAAGACATTGTGCAAAGAAAGCAAAGATTAAGTACACTTTAGGGAGAAGGAGACCATACACATTGGTAACACAGGAGCTCAGGTGACAAAAGAAGCCATCGGGACACTCTAGACACTGTAATATTCAATAGCGTTGTCAATAAAACAAGAGCAAAAAATCTGCAATGTTTACAGTAGACATAAATCTTATACAAGTCAAAAAGCTTTCTTCTTTTGTTCTTCTGATCATAGAGCATAAAATGGAAAAAATGTATATGTGGGTGATATCTAACTACTGTATATTTGTCACCTAGGGAAGTTGCTTATATGTACCACAGTGTAAAAAACAAACAAACAAAAACAATACTGAACAAATGAAAATCGCCTGATGAAAAATAAAATAGCCAGTGGCTTTCAGTGGCTTCTCCTGGTCATCAGCACTGAAGAAGATAAAGATCTTCTCATCAGGACAGATGACAGAAGCAAGCACATCCAACTGCTACCAAATTCGACCCACCTGTAGAAATATACTATCCACCCACATCTTTTCCATCAAAAGCTTTTGTTTGTTTTTAATCTTTGAGGCCCATTTGGTCACAATATGTTACAAATGTGTGTGTGTGTGTGGTTTTTTTTTTACACCATGATATCATATGTTTGTCTGGCACTATCCTAAAGCTGGTTCTAGATGAAAATGAGGACGGAGAAATAACCCAGTGCCCAAAAGGCAAATGAACTCACTGGGGAGAAAGGAGAGGGGAAGAAAGTGTTCGGTTCTGCCACGGTCAGCTCGAGTCCACACTGCTCACTCGTCGTCAGTCCCGCTTGCTTCTGACTGCTCCTGAGAGAGAAAGGTAGAAAGTGTTGAGGGCGCCACATCTCCTTCCATGGGAAGACAGGCACTGTGGAGGCATGGGCACTCTCTATGCTGAGGAGTGCCCAGCCAACAATCCCAGGCAATGCCTGCCAGCCGCACTTGCTGTCTGCCACTTCGGGTTCTGAAGTTTATGGCAAACTGTTTCTATTTTTATCTGAGCCTTGGAAAAACTGTCCCACAACAAGAGAAAGATCGTGCCTTGAATGTCTGCTTGCTGGTAAGCCATCTCAAGAAAACATGGTGGTTTAAACGTAACCAAAATAGAATAAGCCTAATTCTAGAACTTCCCAGTCGGCCGAGGTTGCAAAGTGTTGAAGGAGAATCAAATTCACAAATATACTAAAATGGAAAACGGTCTTTCCAGGATGGAAACTGTGTGTAGGGACAGGGTGGCAGGGAAGCTGAGAGTTAATGGAGGGGACTGGCCAAGCTTCTGTCTGTTGTTCTCCCGGACCAGCCGCGACAACAGTGCTAGGCTGAAGGCTGGATTGAAGAAGGTCCTGAAACTTGAATCCAGCCCCTGCCATTCCTCCCTAGGGACCTGCCGAGGACCCAGGGCCCAAGTCACATCTACGTGAAGATGCGCATACAAACATTAATTGTTCTTCAGAGCGAAAGGTACCTGCTTTGACAAAAACGCTCCTTAAAAATTTTCCTGATAAAACGAAAGCCTCGAGATATCTAATCTCAGGGCGCCACAGCCCAAAACTCTGACATCAAAATGCTTTTTCCTTCCCCTCCTCTAACCATTATTTTATCTGATCTGCTATATGCTTACAGCAAGCTGGGTGAGAGAGACATATAAAATATTAACTAGCTGTGAAGAAAACTGTATTTGTACCTGCGTGCACTAGGAGATTGAAAAGGGGGGTGGGGACTGATGGAGGAGCTTTTCATGTCTGCAGCGACACACACAGCTTTAGACTCCTCGTTCTAAGTTCCGCGGCTCTGTTCCCATCCTCAGTCTAAACGAGGAGGGGCATGTACCCCAAGACAGCCTGAGAGCTGGGGATGCCTGGGCATGCACACTCACATTCTCATCCTGTTCCTCGTCGCTGTCAAAATCGCTCACTACAGGTTTGGCTTTGCCTCGATTTGGCCTTTTCTTGCCTTTCCCAGTGTCCCGGCCTTTCTCTTCTTTTTTATTGAGCTTGATTTTCACCTTCACAGATTTTGCTAGAGTAGAAACAAAACAGACCACAGTGAGGATTCTAAATCAGTAAAAATTATTATCCCGCCTGCAGACAACAAGCCCGACTTCCCAGAGGGCCAGAGAGTCTCAGGAGAGCGCCAGTTCACTCTGTCTAGTTAATCCCTGTGCCAAGTGCAAGCATGCCTCTATTTGGAAGGTAAGTGACATAGTCACAGGGAGGAAGACCTCAGCGTAGGGGATGGATCCTTTTCCTGGCTCCTGAGGGCTCAACAGGGCAGTTATCAAATAAAAAAGTTACATTAACTATTAACAAATCTTACAAAGGTTAAAAAAGGATGATTGTACTGTGTAAGTTACTCTTTAAAATTCTAGTAGAGTTCGATTAGCATTTTTCTTAATGTAGAAAGAGGACAAAATGGAAATAAAAAAAGACAACATCCTTCCTTTGCCCCATTTCATGGCTCTCTAGTGATTATTTACAGAAAAAAATTCTATAGACTATCACACCAAAAATCCAAGTACACACGCATACACACTTGAAATTTTATTTAGTTATTACATGGATCTTCAGGCACACCCATTGTCCATGTCTTGCTCTTTACTTACACATAGGAGAGAGCCAAACGTATTAGCTCACACATGTAGCTTAATTCTTTTCAACATCTGAAAAGTTCCTATGCTCGATTCATTCTATAACTGATTTAATCAGCCCCCCAGCGATGGACGCTATAACAAACAAAGCCACTGTGAAGCCATGTTGGCAGACTTTGGTGGGGGTACAGTGGTAGTAGCCACATCGGACATTCTAACGCTATCTGTCAAATGCACCTTCAGGAAGACTGCAGCCACTTCCGCTCTTACTCAGAAGAGTGCAAAGTGCCATGGCTCCGAAACAACTTCCAGAATAAGTAACCCATAGCTACCACTCCCAACTATTTGAGGGTGAGGTCATGAGAAGGTAGAGCTACCACACAAGCTAGTGTTCATAGATCTCAAGCCTGGCCATACATATTACAGCGGGGATGGGGGATTTGGTCATTGCAGAAAGAATATGTGAGATGAGACTTCCAATCTCTTGGGAGAATGGAAGGAAATAGCCTCATTGGAACAATAAAATTAAGACATTCTGACATTTTAAAAATGTTTTTAGATCTGTTATGTGTGGAAACTTATGCTACAAAGTATCATAAAACTAGAACACACTTCTCAAAATACTATAGATTATACCATTTATTTTCACCTTCCAAGTCACTAAGCAAGGAATTAGCAGTCAACCAAATGGTGGTCTTCAAAGCCTGTCTCTAAGCAGACCAAAACTGACAGGCGTCCTCACTCAGATCAGTTTGACAATTATTTTCAAAAATCAATGACTGACTAAGTGTGGCCTGGGTCGAGCAGCACCCCGTGGGAACTTGTTAAATGTGGGGTGGGTGATGGGGCTCGCATGTTCTTTAAGCCCTGTGGCTGTCAGGCTACAGTGCTAAGGAGTGACAGGTGGCATGCACGCCAGTGTTATTCCAACATCCAAAGGCAACACGGGCAGAGTTTTCTCAATGAACCTTGGCAGGCCTGAGCTCCGTGGCTGCTGTGCTCAATTTTAACAGCTGAGCAAACTGGGCACGAGTAGGGCGAGTACATGGCCTTAAGTATCTGTGGAAACAGCCCAGAACTTGGGCGGGGACCAAGGTAGGGGCTTACCCTCTGACTCGGACTCCTCTTCATCATCTTCCTCCTCCTCCTCGTTGCTTTCTTCCTCACTCTCTTCTTCTTTGGCAATTTTCTGCCGAGCACTCTTAAACACTGACTGTAGGACAATGGAATCTTCATAGATCTAAATGGTCAGTGTCAAATGTTAAAAACCATAGGCTGAGGCCCGTAGACCCACAACTGTTGTATGTGCCTCCCTCCTTCGACAACACACATACACGCACACACATGCATGCACACATGCATGTACACACACAAGCACAAATGCACACACACACACAGACGCACATACAGCTTTATTTTAAGAGATGCCACTATTGGCTCCCCCTACCCCTTCCATGTGTACGGTGTGTTTGGCCAAGCACGTGGACATCAGTTATCTTCCTCAGTCACTCTTTATTTTAGTCACTGAGGCAGGATATCTATCGTCTAGAATTACAGGCTAACCCCTAAATATACCCAGATTCTGGAACTCTAAACTGGTCCTCATACTTGTGTCGTAAATGCTTTCAACACTGAGCCATTCACCAGGTTACCATTAACTCTAGTGAAAACCCAGAGGCTAAACCGTTGAGTCTCAATATAGGCACAAAGATACTCAAAGGAAGACCAAACACACGATGCCAAACTCAAAAGGATGTGTTGTGGCAGATGGGTGCAGAAGGCAGTATCTTTGACAACAAAATCAATTTTTAAGTCACACTTACTTAATAGGCTCCCTTAAATACCGTGACGAAGAAACCCTTTACAAGGTTGTTCCCTGTTTTTGAGATTCAGGGCAGCCAAGTCACCTAACACACTGTGCACAGCAGTGTGCAGCTACCCATGCAGAGACAAAACACCACTGAGAAACAGGAAGTCTACCTAAACACGGCCCTTTCCCTCAAGAAATTAAAACAGAGCCACTATATGATCCAGCAACCTCACCTCTGGATAGACACCCAAAATAATGAGATGCAGAGTCATGGGGAAATATGTATGCTCCACACGCCCGTGTTCTGAAGATGTACCATAGCCAAGTGCTAAGCTCAAAGATCTGCAGATAGATGGATGACTAAAGACAAAATGGCAAATGCAGCCAATAGGATTCAGCCTTTGGGAGGAGGGGCCTCCCATCACCTGCTACAACACAGAACAGCCCTAGGAAGCCAGTCACCAATAGATAGACATGAAGTGATCCCACGTATGTAGTCAAACTCACATGACATAGAAGGGTGGTTAGAGGAACTGGGGTGGGGAAGAACTATTAAAGGCATATGGTGTCACCATTTCTAAGAGATGAAATACTGCCACTGACCTGTTAAAGACCCCCAGGGGCAGCCTTAACACTACTGAGCTGCACCCTTAAGAAACAGTTAAGGTGGTAAAGTTTATGTTGTCTTTTGACCACGATTCGAAAGCAATGTGTCAAGGAATGGCTTTTGCTCTCTGGGATTGAATTCTTTTGCTGTCAAGATGACCCACATACCCGAGGAAGTGATATGGCAGCCTGAGGCAAAGGGTGAACACAGCAGGGAGAAGGGTAACACGGTGGGATGGGATGCGGGNAGTCTGCCAGAGATCTGAGTTGACAAGCCAGGGTGAGGATGAACCGGCTGGGGGGAGACAAGCAAGCGTGCAAAGGGGAAAGGCTTGAGGCCAGGGCGGGGAGATGTGTGGGGCATCACTGTGAATCCCTGGCTGTGAAAGTGGATGCTGCTCGGCAACAAGCCAAGGGCAGGGTCTCTGTGTAACTTGACCTGGCCTCTTCCCTCTCTTCTGCTGGATATGGGAGCATCAGGCCGGAAAGACAAATCGGAAAAAGATCAGTTCCCATCAAAGGTAAGTGGAATTGAGTTGTAATTAAAATAGGAATGTCCTCCTCCTTATGTTCGTAAGTTCACTGTTACTTACAATGACTTCCTGACTGTGGAGAAGGGAACTTAAAGGAGCACACCCCCCCATTCTGTTTTAAATCACTGTGCTTTGAACCCTTCGTGTAAAGGTACAGTTAGAAAAACGAAGGTAACTATCATTGCACGCAGTCTCTGTGAGCACAGAGATGGTACCCAGCCTCAGCATTGCCTTCAGCGGCTTGCTCGAATTCCTCCTCTAATGGGGAGGTGAGCCTTGAAGGGAGTGTGAGAAGAAGGCCACCCAGCTACGGCACAAAACTTCCCTTTATTCACATTGGCAGCAGAGAACAAACATGTCCTTTCGGTTGTCAGTGCTGGGGTGGAGGCAGGGATTCGAAAAGTAGAAACAAGAAGCTTCACTTCCAAGAACCTCAGCATGGTTAAGGTTAGACACTTCTCAGACAACTCGACACGTACCTGAGATCCCTCCAAGTTGAATGTCTGTGCATTGTGACAGAGAAGCATGACATCTTTCTCCAGGTCACCCAGGCTCCGGTACTTATGATTACGGATTCTTTCCTGATGGGAATTTTGAACAAAACAGAAGAGGAATATGTAAGTGTCCTTGCTTGTTTAAGGAAGCCCAGGTTTCCCTCTCTCTTCATAGCGGTCAGCCTTGTTGAGCAGGCGGGACTGCACAACCCCAAGGGGTGCCATCGAGCAAGACCACCCCCCCACCCGTGTTCCTAGGCATGAGGAGGAAGGTGCACAGAATGGGAACTGAGTGGCAAAAGAGGGAGATGAAGGTTCCCAACAACATGCAATGTATAAAAGCTGAGCGTCCAATGATCAGATAACATGAATGGAAAGGACCAAAGCCATCCCTTCCCGACCTCTCCTGGGGCAAGCCTTGTGTAGGTCAGTGCTTAGCAACTGGGAGACCACTACCCCAGCCCCACCGAGAATCACTCCAGCGCAGCCATGCATCTCCTTTGTTTACTCCAAGAAGAACAGTGAACAGAGTATCTACCTTGATCTTTTTGAAATCCACTGGCTTCCTAATTAATTCATAGTATTCTGGTAACTCTTTCCTGGAAGGTAACTGAATGAAGACTTCACTGAGCTGTCGCCCTGAACTGCAGGATGGGGGAGACAAACAGAAAGAAAGCAGATGAGGCACTCCTCAGGGAAGGGGTCATTTCAGAGACTGTCAATAAAGCAATGGAGGCCCCACCAATACAGGCACGGCGGGGGGTGGGGTGGGGTGCTCTGTACATGGAGGAAAAGCCCACCACTGCCCCCTCCCCGTGCCGGCTTCAAACCACATGAAAGCACGGTTAGGTCCCCATTTCTGTCACACATACACACACACACACACACGCATGCACGCACACACACACATACACACACACACACACGATGTGGCAAGTATTCTGTAAACTCCCCTGTCAGGAGATAATCTCTTTTCATCATGACAGAAATATGTAAAATAACTTATTGAGCCCCAAGCCTCATTTTAAATGAGTTAGAAGAAAGCAACTGACACGACTCCCATGTTCCTTTTGTCTTCAAATTCACTGTATATTTAGAAAATATGCTAAAATATACAGAGAGATGCAAATGTGAAGCTGTTGTGAGCTCCCCACAGTCCTCTCTGTCTCGTTCCTTTTACAGTGTTCGAATGCCATGACTCCCTTCTATTATCCCTTGCCCGAGGAGCCCCTCCGCGTCTCCTAAATGCACTTTTGTGTGTGGAGCAATTTGGCAATTTGGGAAAAAAAAAAAAACCAAACCAAGAACAATTGCTAACATGCACACTGCATGTCTCTAGCCTGGGCTGCGCCCTCCCCCCAGTGCACGGTGGTTTATTGGAAGCAGGATTAGTAGAGAAATGCTTTAGCGTTTTGTCATTCGGAAGAAGAGGCTGCAGAGCATCAAGGTTTTCACATCACTTAACGCTGGAAGTCAGGCACAGTGAAAGCAACAAAGAAGGATAATTGAGGTTCAAGATCCTAATACCCGATTGGGCCTCCCTAAATCAATAACAGCTTATGATATACGGTCTACTCATTTTCCACAAAAATCTCGCTGCCCTTTTGAGGGCATCTCCCAGTTCCTTTGTGAAGCCAGAAACATCACACGGTAATCATAAACCCCCGGCAAGTAAATTTTGGAAGGTGGCTGAGCCCGTGTTTGGGAATGCGCAGAGGCAGTGGCAAGGCACGGGTGACAATATGCTGCTTTAATCCACAGTCCCAGTTGTATAATTAAAAAATAATCATAATGACAGTTATCATAAAAGAGGCATGCGCAGTAACTCAAGTGGTTGCCTAGCAACCAGTGGGAAAAAAGCTGAAGTGCAAAGGGGCCTGCATAAATTAACCGACAATAGTCAAAGGATGGGCAAGTTTTTCGGCCATAGCGGGTCACTGTTCTTTTATTTTTAATGCATAGATGCCTCATGAATACAACATTGGGGACAAACACAAGAGGTTTGAAAACAAGACTACGGAATGCTAGGAAATTAGATTCTTGGATTTCTGTGGCAAGAACCAAGGTGTCCTCTTCCTCCTCCATCCTGGCAGGGTGAGATACATTTATTTGTACATCTGTAATTTGCATCATAGTATATGGCACATTTTCTTGTTTACAACCAATTCCAACGCAGGGCCACAATTTTCCTACTGCTTTGAAATTTATAAACTCATAACTCATATTTTACCTGTTTTAAAAAGAATATCTGAATAGCACCAAAAAATGTCTCTCTCCCTCTCCCCCTTCTCGTTCTCACATACACACACACACACACATATTCTAATTCTAAGTGTTTCTTTTAAAATTAATATTCTTCAAATCCTGGCATCAATCTACACGCCAGACCTTTCTGTAGTCGTGGCTTTAATACCTGAACCTCAGTGACATCTTCAGTGTCATTTCCTACATTCCCAACAGATGGTGTCATTTTTCTATTGACAGATTACAAGCACATCTTTGCTCTGGACACCCGTGATGGACAGACTCCGGATTTCACCTATGCTCCTGTGAAGGGAGAATTAAACACCAGGGACTAGACCCAGGAAATAGACTAGAACTCGGAGAGCACAAGGTCACAAAGGCCACCTGTGCCTGCCTTCTCTGTCCCGTCAAACCTGCAGATCCCAGGTTCACAAGAGAGACAAGTCCAGAGTCACCCGTGCTCAGAAGAGGAGAGCTGAGTGTTCCCAGGCTTGTGTTGCTACTATTAAATGAGAACAAATGTATCTTATCTTACTTAAAAAAATAAAGCCCCACTGGACTGGGCACTCCAGCCTGCTTTTTCTGTCCCTCTCACCCCCCAAAAGAGAAGGAAGCATAGAGATGATGAGGGGGAAGCCATCTAAGGAAGTTGTCTTCCAGCCACCAAGCTGCTCCCACCTCAGTCTGGTGACCAAGCCCTCCAGGGTGTGGCCTCATGCCCCAGCTGTTTCACTGACACCTTCTGAGCTCAATAGAACAGTCTCCTCTTCCAAGCATCCTCATGGATGACTGGACATTTCTTATATCTGGTGCTGGAGGTGGTGGGACATGGTCTACTCCAAAGCCCAAGGACAGCCAAACCTGTGGCAATCATTCTAGTTGCCTAGGATTACAGGTATTGCTAATACGGGTTGAAATTCACTCCCTTCAAACAAGTTATAATCCTCCCACAACCAAGATGCATTCTCCGCAAACATGGGGGACAGTCACTTTAATATTAATTGCATTTAACTCTCTATACTGCCCTTCCCAGAATTTTCTCTCCTTCCCACAGGATGCCAACAGGTTCTATAATCTAATCTTCCCCTGTCATCCTTTCCAGGGCTGGTGGGAGAAGAGAAAGATCTCCCTGAACTTGGGGATTCCAGGGGCAGGTGACAAGCACTTTCCTATCTACCGGGGTGAATGGGCGCAGGAAGATGATGGCTATGTCACGTGCACAAAGAGAAGCACCACGCTCCACCCATAAGTGGGGACCTGCAAACCTTGCATGCAAGGTGCACATGCACACACTACTGAGACTTGGAAGCCAGTTTTTCCCCATCACCTTTACAACCCACCAGGTGACCTTTCCCCATCTATTCTAGTGACTCTAGATGGAGGCTGTACATGATGCATCACCTGCATAAATACAGTTTCACCTCAGTTAGGTACTGTAGGATATACGTTTTAGACTAACTTGCTTAGAAATACCTTCCTTTGAAACAATGGTTGGTATGTCTTCCAATGATGCCTTTCAAGTCCAAAAGCAGTAAGTCTGATACTCCCCCCCGCCTTTTTATGATCCCCACTCTCCTCTGCCCGCCCCCACCCCCAGACAACCTCATATATAGACTAAACTGGCCCAGTTCACCATGAAGCTCAGGCTGACCTTGAACTTTCGATCCTCTGAAGTGCAAAGATTAAACATGTGACTGGTTGATTTCTGTAGTACGAGGATCAAGCCTGGGGCTATGAGCAAATACCCTAGCCTGTATTTTCTTTATCATCTGATGAAGCTGATCAGTTGCCTTTAATGGTTGTGGAAAAAATTATAACTACCTGAAGTCAAAATAAGTCTTGTTTACTTTAAGCAACAAAAGTAAAACTATGACTTACTTCATAAGAAAATGAAGTTATGAAGTTATGCTTTAGAACAGCCACTTGGGGTTGGGGGTATGGCATAGGGAAATTAATGCAGTCCTGAGGGTATCCTACATAGAAATAATTTGGGAAGAAAACCTAGAAACTAGAATGACATATTATAGCAGGGGGTGAGAAACGTTGCTTTCTCCTCAAGTCAGGTTCTTGGGGAAGCTTCATACACACTACTGATAAATTTCCTCAAGATCACAGCTGTTCCCGATCATCTAAGGGACCCCAGAATTCTGGCCAGATATGAAACACAAGCCATGAGAAAAACACAGTCACTAGTGGGATCTCTTGTCTGGGCCTCACGCTCACTGAGCCACAACTGACACCTGGCTCTGACCTCACAGACTCTGGTGCCATACTTTCTAGAAGGTGGGTGGTTAGCTGTTAGAACCACCCTACATATCAAGGAAGAATACAGATACCACATTCCTCAGTTATCAAGAAGCAGGAGGCTGCCGTGGCAAAGAAGCCAAGCCCCCACTCAGCATCGCCACCTGACCTCACCCAGTCCAGGAAGAGTGGCACTCTGATGCTGTTCTAATCTGACGCTGTTCCAATTATTATTGTTTCCTCTGGGCTGAAACAAAGATTAGATGGGGTGGGGCAGAGCGATGGCTCAACACTAAATGCACATACCACCAAGCCTAATGATGTAGGTTCCACATCCAGATCCAAATAGAAGGAGAGAGCCAAGTCCCACAAGTTGTTCTGGTGTGGGAGGTCCTTCGGTCTATGTGTTGCTTTTATTGGTTAATGAATAAAGAAGCTGTGAGCACAAAGTTGCCCCTATTTACTCTGATCTCTTTCTCCTATGCTTATTTCAAAACTTTCAGGACAGATCCACTTAAAAGTCTATAACCTCTGGGTGTTTTGTTTTGTTTTTCAATTCCATAACAAACAAACAAATTCCTTCTCCTATTCTTTTAAACCGCCCAGCTTTAGACTCCTTAGTATCCCATCACTGGGGGGCTATTGGACTTAAATTATTTTAAGCTACCCTACAATGACCAACTTTGTGCTCACAGTAACATACTCTGTGACAAAGATTTATAATCCAGTGCAGCTCTGAACCAGGTCCCCCACAGAGTGGGTCTCAACGCTTTGATCGGGCTACCTTGTTCACCAATGTGCTATAGGTCAAGGACCCCATTTTATTTTCCCTAACAAAACGAAGTGTGTGTGTCAGATGGCAAGCTTTGGTTTCTATGAAATGGGCAGCTTGCTTCACTATGGATTCCTTCAAAGCTGACCAATAAAAGCAAAGTAAAGAAGCAGAATAATTAACTAGACAACAACTTTACCTAAGATATTGCAAGCATAAGAATCTATCGGTCACACTTACAGTACCTACCGCTGCCAGGGACACTTGGAAAAGGACATACGCTGGCAAGCATTTTATTTTCTTTCTTCACTTTCTATTATTTTTTATACCTCCACTCCCAATCCTTCTGCATCATCTTCCCGGGTACTGGAATTAAAGGCATGGACCACCAAGTCTGGCTCTTCTATTTTCTTGGCAGGCATCTTGAGACATTTTTAGTAGATTTACCACCTATCGCTTGACTTTTAGAAATACTGACACAGGCCATCTAGTTTCCTACACATTTTTTTTTCTTACTTGACATTTCATAATAGCAAGAGAAGGTATGAATTCTCACCTCCCTCTGTCTGACGTGACAGCTAAATGGCCTGCCACCTCCCTGTTGCCTTCACCATTTCCTCCTGGAAACCTGAGATGCTGTCCTTTCAAAATATAAGGACAGACTGACTCTCACCTTCTGAACATTCTGCCCTTTGACCCTTACAATGTCTTTACTTCTGTATGGTAAACATGCTTCAAAGCTTTAGTTGATTTGTGAGACAAACCTTTTAGAAACAAATAAAATCTAATGTTTCTCTACCTGAAGAGCCCAGGGCTCAGATGCTGCTTGCTTTAAATGGGTGGGTGGTGGCAGTTCTCTGAGGGCCATTTCCTGCATTAGCTATTTTGGTAAATTCTGGAGTAAGACAGATCCGACCCATGAAGACAAAAGGGTTTATGCATATAAAATCCATCTAATCCCTGCTATCTTCAGTATCAATCCATTGTTTGATCAAAATGTTCACGGAATCGAGTTTGAAGGCAGCATTATCCCTATAAAAGGATACATTCTACTACTTCCAATGGGGGTTCTTTCCTCTTCCCAAGGGGTCATTCATGTAGCTGGAGCCTGAGAGGAAGAGAAGGCCTGTAGGGCCAGAGTAATACTAGAAGCTAGGGGAGGCCTTCTGTCTTCATTCGCTTTCTGTTGCTGAGCTAGAATTCCATGGCCAAAGGCAACTTGGGAAACAAAGGGTTTATTTCATCTAACACACACCTCTGGAGTCACACTCCATCACTGAGGGAAGCCAGGGCAGGAACCCAGAAGCAGGAACTGAGCCAGAGCCCATGGAGAAATGCTGCTTACTGGATTGTTCAGCCTGCTTTCTTTTTTTGTTTTTGATGCTGCCTTTTTGTTTTGTTTTGTTTGTTTTTGAGACAGGCTTTTTCTGTGTCCTGCCTGCCCTGGAACTCACTGGCCTCAAACTCAGAGATCTGCCTGTCTCTGTCTCCTGAGTGCTGGGATAAGAGGAGTATGCTACCATTGCCCAGCTCAGTCTACTTTCTTATACATTCCAGGGCTACCTACCAGGGGTGGCACCACCTACAGCAGGCTGGACCCTCCCACATCAATCATCAAACAAGAAAATATCCCACAGGCTTGCCTACAAACCAATTTTTTGGAGTCATTTTCTCAATCAAGGTTCCCTCTTCTTAGATGACCCTAGCTTGTGCCGGGTTTACAAGCAACAAAACAAACACAGCCAGGAAGTCTCCCATGCCTCATAGAGCACATGGACCAAGTGTCTTTGTCCACCCACCTTCTGTATGTGAGTGTAACTCGGTGAGTACCGTAAGGGTCAAGTCACCAGGAGTCACAGCAGCCTGCCCCAGCAACACCTACATCAGCAGTATTTGAAATGAAGGTGAAGGAAGACACCAGAACCCACAGTTACCAGCATACACTCTAAATGAAGTATTAGACTTCTATCCTAGCATTGCTTAAAGAGTGTGCCACAGCACACCAACTTACAGGGCTATCGGCTACTACCAATGTTTCCTGGAAAGAGAGCTCACTGAAAAAAATGAGGTTGGGAAACACTAGGCTAAGAAAAGTTAGGCTGTTGACGTCACAGCAATACCCCACCCCCACCCCAAGTCTATAGCTGGACAGGATATCTCCAGGGAGCTAGAAGACCAGTACCGAAAGTCCTGCTCTAGGTGACATTTTCTCAGACTGAACATCAGGCTGGAACCTCCCCAGGCAGTCTAGGAGAGAAACTGGCAGCACTGTGTGAGGTCTAAAGTGGCTGACAGGGAATGAGAAACTTCTCAGCACCTAGAACTTGAATTCTGTCTAAATGCATCCACCTAATCTGTTCCATGGTAATTCTTCTGGAATCCATCTGAAGCCTCTAAGTGCAAAGATGACTGGGCATGAGAGTCATTCTCGGAGCCTTTCTCCTCCATTTAAAGAAATATAGAAAACCTAATGTCAAGGCTGCTAAAAATAGGTTTTGTCTAAAAGAATTTGTTGGCTGGTTCTGAAAGAGCAGTCAATATTAATGATATAATCACATCAGGGGCTGCTAACAGCTATGGAGATGACTTAAGTGTCCTGCTGTGGAGTCTGTAGGGCTGGGTTACCCCAAGGCTGGGTTACCCCCCCACATGTATGCTGAAACGTGTATACATGCTACCACATGTATACCCCATTTCCTTTCTCCGCCATTCCTAGAGATGGCACAGGAAACACTCAGGGCCCCACCTCAGACTCGGTCTGCTGACGTCTAGCAGACATTCTGAGCATGTATTCTGCAGTCTTCCTCCCCAATGCCACTTCCTTATCAGAATGATGTTTGCCCTTTACCCAGCAACACCCCTGTAGCTCATTCTAACCCCTAACACGCCTCGTTCAGTCCCTGTCTCACAGTGCTAACAGAGTGCCAGCCCCAACACGAACGTGTGACATGGCCTAGAATCCTCTCTTGGCTCTCCTTTCTCATAGCCTAGCCAGTTCCCTCTGTGGGCAGCATCCACCCCACCAACCACAGCACACACCACACACTGGTCACTGCGTCCTCTCGGCAGGAACCCAGATGTATCCTCATCTGCGTCCTCAACATGGGACACCAGACAGTCAACAGCCAAAATACGGAAGCTGCCTCGGAGACCTGAGTTCTTGAAGATCACACTCAGGCTCCTCACTTTGGAGTTCACCGCCTTCCAGGTCTGCTCTGCTACTTCCTACGGGGCAGGTCGTTCTTTCTTTGGACAGGGACGTCTAAGCTGTACATGGACGCATGTCTCTAGAGGCAGTCTGCTTACCCACATCTCCTTCGATAGCTGCTTATGCCCACACTACTGGGTACTTTGGTTTGTATACTCTCATTCCTCATGCTCACTCTAATCTAATCCCAGTGCCAACCACAAGCCAATGGAGACATTCCTCATTCCACCATCCCTCCACTTTACTCTCACCAGGGGTCTATGCTATGACAATCTATTTTACCTACCCCACCCCATTTTCAATACTTACACAGAGACTGGTTTGGATATCGTTGGGATTTTGAACAGAAAGGAGGGACTTTTGAGCAACTGCTCTAAAGAAGGGTTAGTTTATCATAAAACAACTCCAAATGCCACACAATTTTCTCAGGCTTAGGGGGACAAAAAAGCAGGGGGCAATATGGGAGGACGCCAGCTCCAAAGAGCATTCACGGAAGCAAGGCAGACAAGACTCTTCCAACCTCTGGAAACAACCATTTAAATGTGTATTTAGTGAAAATGGATTTATCCAGCTCCTAACTGCATAAGGTTATAGTCTCTACCCTCAGAAAGCCCAGGCATGACATCAGAGGTTTGCAGTAGCTTTTAAAGTCATTAATCCTCTTTTTCATGGTAACATGACTGCTTTGATGGAGAAGAGGAGGAGGAGCAAAGGGAAAAGGGACTCAGACAAATGCCTGCTCTGGGGGTGGGGGTGGGGCAGGTGTTTAGCCTCCACTTTGCCATTTAGACTATAGGCTTCCTTTCTAGGTCCACGCAAGCAAGTCACTTTATTATGTAAACAGCCCAGTCTTACAGATTCAGTGTTGTAAGTCAACCTGAATCCTTCCTTTCTCCTGATGATAGAGACAGAGCATCATTGGCCGTACTCAGCAGGCCCTGTGGTGTGTGTGCTTTCTAGGACTGGACACCAACAATCCTGCTCAAGTTTCCTCTCTACAGACTTGTATTTAAGGCCTTATTTTAAAAGGCCACAGATGGACCTGTTCATTCTGAAGTAAAGATACAACCTCAGTTCTCTTCTAGTTTCTAGGTCAGATCCTGCACAGATTGGGTGAGGGTTGAGGGTGTAGACAACATTGCTGGATCATTCGACAACACTATAGGACAGGAAGCAAAGCACTAACGGGATAATTTCAACAAATCAGCTTGATCGAGAGGGAGGAAAATCCCACCCTCAACGCACTGATAGCTGGGCATCCATATCTCCCATCAACCAACACCATCGGAATCTAGCATCTTCAGGGAAAGAACACTTTGGGTTTTTCACCCAGCTGGGGCAGAGGCACATGAAAGTGAGACAGACTGGCTGAGGAAGCTTAGGACTCACTACGATGGGACGCTCAAAGGTCACACACCCTGAAATCCAGCCCAGCATGCACTCAGGAGTAAATACAAGAAACACCTGCCCCTTCAACGCCCATGCCAACTGCAATCAGCTCCAGGATGCTCAGTGGTATGAACATGCACCCAAGTTCATGTTACACACATCCGGTCCCCTCGAGTGCTTGGAGTACTTGGCGTTAAGCTTCAACACCTGGGTAACACAGAATTACAAGGTCCATCGGACACAATAGGATGAGGGGCGGATGGGGCAGAGGAGGCAGAGACCAACCTCTGAGGCGCTGTAGGCTGGGCAGGCCAGATGACTCCTGCCAGTTTTGTAAGGCACGCATGTACAGGGGGGCTCTTCCAGGTGAGCACACTGCACAACAGCCTCAAAAGCAGAGCAGGACATGTGTGCCTGCAACCCCATTCCAAGGAGGGTTGATTGGGGGCAGGGGAGCGGTGACTAGGTCAAGGGGTTCCCAAAGACAAAGTCTATGCATCGGCTTGCTTTGTGTACCAAAGGATACCTGTGTTTAGAGACATGGGAATACAAGGTAGGTCCTGACCTGTTTCCTTCTATTTCCAACTGAGAATTACAGGGCACCTTCTCCACGTTACACCTGCGGCAGAGTAAAAAGAACACTAGAGTCAGAAGACCTGTGTCCTCCTCCCAGCCTAGCTCCTTCCTCAGGCTGGGTGACCTGGAACAATTAATCTCAGTGTCAGCCTGGTTGAGCTGATCATACAAAGTATCATTCTGCATGGATATGCATTTCTCCAAAGTGATGGTGGTTGGGGCACAGCTTCCCAACATCTTAGGGCCCTTTCTGTGTCTCCCTGTTCCCCTGTTCCATTTCTATCCACAGGTGGTGTCCCATTTTTAGTTCCCAAAGCAGTGGAGCACGAGAAGCCACGGTAGGGGTGTGTTGGTCTTGTCTGGCCTCTCATTTGTACAATAGGGATCATACTTACCAAGACAACTCCTTGACTATGAACTAGATAGATAAGGTGGTCTTGTTCACAGCGCCCACCACAGGAATG
Organism: Ellobius talpinus; assembly: GCA_001685095.1. Classification (NCBI taxonomy): domain Eukaryota; kingdom Metazoa; phylum Chordata; class Mammalia; order Rodentia; family Cricetidae; genus Ellobius; species Ellobius talpinus. The sequence goes on along the minus strand of LOJH01000336.1, from coordinate 41,666 downwards.
GATTCCAGGCAGCAGCCTAGATTCTGGTCACAAAATAGAGGTTCCTTTCCCAGTCTCTTATTTTCAAAAGATCAGTGAATAAGCACTCTTGACTGAGAGTGGATTTGAGCCACTTGCTGAGGGTTACCTGACAATTCTGGACACTAACACATAGGTGACCTTCTGTGTGGGAGCGGAGGAAGGGTAATCGGGTGGGTGGGTAACGCCTAGGGAAGCCCTCCATCCCTCCATCCCATCCGGGTTATGCTATAGAACAAACCAGCCGTCTCCTGGGGCAGACCCAAGCCAGCCCACCTCTGCATGACCACTGTTTGCTTTACCCACAGTAGAAGACAACTGGACAGGGTCAGCCAACACTACACAGCAGAGGTATGAGAGTATATGCAAAACTCCAAATATATAGCATTAACCGGGATGTCCGAAATCCAGGTAAGGACGGGGAGGGCCACACTAGAAAACAAAGTTGTAAGGTTGCTAGGTTCACAACACAGAAACCTACTTTTCCAAGGTCAGAAGTCTGGAAGCTCTTAAGGAACAGGAAGACATGGTTAGATGCGGGCTTCAGAGAGAAGGCGGGACAGCAAGAGATGAGAGGCTGGCCTCCCACATGAGCGAGCGGCAGTCGTTCCAGGGTCTGGGGAGACAGTGTGTGAAGATGCAGGAGGAGGCTTGCCTTGGAGACCCTATGTGGGGAGGGAACTTTGTATCTGAGTGTTAGAGGGAGGTGTGGAAAGGGACGTTGTTTCCTATTTGGGACCTCCGGCTGATGACATTGGTGCAGAAGCCAAAGCAGACCTGGGTCTTCTCAGAAGGCCCAGCAGCAGAAGGAGAGAAAGATGGGAAGGACAAACACCATGCCAGGCATTTTATATAAACATATTGTTAATAATTCTGAGAAAGTCAGGCCTGCGTTCTACGACTGGAGACTGACAGAGGCTGCAACCTAACAGGGGGGCAGGTACTAAAAGAAGGAGATTCTAACAGAACAAATTCCAGTCATTCTGATCCAGGTCAGGAGCCTGACTGGCTTGGGGGAAAACATGAAAGCACAGTCTACAGTGGATGCTAAATTATGTCCAAGATTTGAATTTGTGGATGTACTTTGTAAGTTTGCTTCGAAAGGCAGCAGGCAGTAAGGACTGTGGTGTGAGCCATCCCCTGGGTAGACGCCTCCAAGCTGTTAGCAGAAGATTTCAAACTGGGGCACACCTCAGTGAACTTTTAAGGAGAACTCTGGGAGAGAAAACCTTGAAAGAAAGCAATAGTCTGAACAAGAGCCCAGCTCTTTTGGAGAATGGACTGGTTCTTTACAAATAGTGACTACAAAATACTTCCTAGTATATGCAGGGATTAAACAAGGACAATTGTGATTGGGTTTAAAACAGGCCATATCCTTTAAAAAGTGTTACAATGTAAAGAAATACTGCCTTTTTTTGTCGGTTTGTTTGTTTTTTAAGAAAAGTGTCATTATGATGACTGTTCCCCTCAAAACACAAAAACAAACCTCAGTGCCTCTGGGCTCTGGTGTTAGTGGGGCTCTCATGATTCTGCCTTCCTCTACTTCCTGCCTACAGCAGCAGCCCACACCTGTCTTACCTGCATGGGTAGAGCAGACATGGGAGAGTACCTGGGATGAGGGTCCTATGGCTGGACTCAGCAGTCCATCGCTGGAACTCAAAACAGTAAACTTCATCATTGATCAATTTACCACTAAGTTGGAAGGGAGGGGGGATACATGTCCAGGAAGGTAGGACCTGCCTTGCCTCCTGCACTGTCTGGTAACACTGTAGCCTCGAATTGGACTAGCCAAGCAGAATCTCCTGCCTTCCCCACTGCCTCATGCCATCATTAGAGTTGGTCCGCATCCTTTGCAGACGGCAGGTCTCACAGAATGTACCTTCAAGTCATGGGCATATTCAACAAAAGAGGTTTTTTTTTTTTTTTAAAAAAAATCAAAGTATAAATGCATATTCTGCTTCCAGATTCTTGGGATTTTATTAGTTTGCCTTTTTGTTGACATTATTGTTAGGTTTTTTGTTTGTTTGTTTTATTTTGTTTGAGGCAGTGTCTCATTATGTTGCCCGGCCTGGCCTCACTCTGGATGTCCTTGTGCCTTAGCCTTCTAGGTCCAGTTAACAAGTGTGTACACCATACACCACTGTTTCCAGATTCTTCAGGGATGAGAACACAGATTTGAAAAGCAAGGTATAAGACAAATCAAGCAGAGGCTCCTGATAGGAGAGTTGATTAAAAAAAAAAGAACGTATCAAGGTGCTTCAAATAAGTTCAAGTTCAGCTGCAAACAAATTAGATCCTGAAAGCATATAGATTGCTTCTGCTAACCATGTGTAGGAAACTGCAGACAGTGGAGATGGAGGCAGAGGTTGGAGAGCAGCAAATATCTCTGTTTTGAAATAAGAAATGAAACCCGAGATTGTAAGGCTTCATGTTGACCCTTGTTGAGAACTTAGACTAAATTACTCAGAGGCCAGGGGGCTACTTAGCAAAGATAAATAACATCATTAAGAATTAGCAGGGGGTGTCTTTGAAAGAGCCATGGCAGGCAGACAGGCTAACCTCATTTCACTTTTTCAGCAGGGTTTCTAGGTTGATAGATGGGAAAGGCTACAGACAAGGTATATTTGGTTGTAGTCTTTCTTTCCTGATAACCTTGAGAAGGGACAGATGAATGTGGGTGTCTTGATAGGTTGGCCACATGAGTACAATGGCACTTGACCAACTTCAAGGATTACTGGTCAATATATTCACATCAACCCGCACTGATGGCAAGTGCATGTAACAGAGACTTGTCCTGGTTCCTTTACAAACATGTGAGCAATAGTTTATGTCACATCTTAGGCTTAATGAAAAATAAAGCAAACAAACGAACAAAAAAACCTCAGGAAGACAAGCAAATACTTGTTTAAAGAACAAGAAACAAGCAGCGTTAATGGTAAGAGCAGACTTTGCAAGATGGAGTTGCACTGAGCTAGTGAACTCAGTATATAATGGTTGAGCAATAGTACCACTTATTTAGCTCAAGGCCAAACTTAGCAGCTATTGAGAAAAGACCTTTACGGTGTGTATGTTATGTGTCCAACATCAGCGGGTTCTGTGTCAAGGATGCTGGAGAAAGCAAAGTAGCTCTTGAGCCATGTGCAGAGAACTCTGGTGTCCAGAATAAGCAAGCCAGCTTCCCCATCCTCTCAGGGCACAGTACGCAGGTGCATGTTTCAGATGGGGCAACACAAGAGCAGAATGCGTTTAAGGAGGGATCTAAGTGTTGCTCAGGGAATAAAAAGGTATGTTTCCACTTGAAGAATGTGGTACTGGGCCGGATAGCCAGTTTATAACCATTTTAAAAGGACATTTCATGAAACGAGTCCGGAACGAGTCCGGACGTAGTCTCTGAAAAGTTTGTAGAATAAATAGCTAAGATTCGGTGGGCAGGATTTAAACATGGCAAAGGACTACACTACCTAAGTCGATCCTGCAGCATCAAGAAGTTCCTCCTGAAACTATGTCCCATGTGGGATCCATATCTGCAGGCTGAAGGACTTTCCATCACCAGTGCTGCTGTATCTAAGTCACCAGAAACCAGAGCAGGCAGAGCCAAAGCCCAGAACTTCAAGGCTGTCCCTAGGAACCTGTCATCCCAATAACTGGAGGCTGTTTCCTGCGACTTGAAAGAAGTCTGCTAGACTAGGCATCACCTTATTTTCCATGGCAACTCAGGGCAAAGGTGCAATGGAAGATGAATCCTTTCCAAAGAAACAAGAGTGTCCCGGGTCAAACAGTACAGAGGGCAAGATGGGAGCTTTAAAGGCCTTCAAAACCAGCAGAAGACAAACTATGCCCACCAAGTCAAAACAAAGCCTTTGGTACAACTTGAGCTAAAGGTTTTCTATCCGGGAGAAATAACAAGAGAGGAACCAGTAGTCATGGCCTTGTACTACTTAACAACCATCCCTTTGTGAGTCACAGAGTCGATGGCTCTTCGGAGTCACATTTTTAAACTGTTATGCTTTGAAATACAAAGCAATAAATATCAAAGCAATAAATAAATAAATGGAAATATCAAGCCACATCTGTACCAGAATCATGCAAGGACTTTTAAACAACTGTTCTTGAGAGCTAATTAATTTTTCTTCTGTATCTCTTAAATAGAGGTCTCACGCAATATACTGCCTCGCTGCATGGCCATTGGTACCCAAATGCTGGGTGGGTTTAGTGCAGGGAGCATTTTTTCTCTAGGTGGGCTGAATTACTGTATTAGTAACTGACTCTAATGCTAGAGAAACCTCAACATAGCAAGATGTACATTTTTTTCCAGTAGGTTTTCTAAAATGAACCAAAAATATGACACTGTATCTAATTAAGGCCCTCCTAATTTGAGCGCCTCCTACTTGAGAACCAAATTTGGTAAGAGAAATACATAATATAAATAGAGTCCGTTGCTTTCTCTAGAAGATCACTGACATGAAATACACACGGAACATGCGGTGGTGGAAATTTAGCATACGAGCTCCAGAAAGTACCTAAAAATGCAGGAACTAACAAAATGAGTCTTACGAGGGTACTTTTCAAGGAGAACTCAATAAGCAAATAAATAGAGTCAGGAAAAGAGGAACGGCCATTAAATATCCACATGCTGTAATATTTAGGTAGCCTCTGCCTACAGTACAACTAGAGACATGCTCAGTAGCCAGTTCCGGTGAAACCGCAGTTTCTGTTTCTGGCACTAAAACCATGGAAACCAGTATCAGCAAGGAAACTTTCTTCTCTGGGCTCAGAGGTCCCTTCACCTGCTTGATTAACTGCAAGCAGTCTGAAAGTTTGATTATTAATCACTAAACTATTCAAAGAATCTGGGGTTATATTAACTGCCCAGGACAACAATGCTACAGGCTAGGAAAGGGATCATTCTGCTGTATGCACAGGGAAACTGAGGATGAGTCTGCCAGCTAAGGGACACCAGAGTCAAGGTTTAAATGTAGGCAGCTGAGGCTCAAGAAGCTTGCTCTGTGAGCCCCTGAGCTCTGCCTCCCCAGAAATAAAGGGGTTACATTCAGGTTGACATAGCTCTGTATGTGGGAATGAGCTCTGGGGAAGTCTGTTGTGGTCATGTATACCAGGATGTCACAAAGGCAGCCAGCAGGCAATGTAAATGAGCTATGTAAAGCCCGTCAACAACAGGCAACTCATACTCCATACTGGTAGTCGGGATGGCGAGAGCTGAGATCACCCATGAGCTTCAGGTGGAGAGAATAGTCATTTCTTCCCTCCTGCTGAGCCCCCAACTCCCGAAAATTGGACAGATGCTGCCAGATTTTTAAGTTTTTCCAAAGGGGGAATTGGTTTGTCAAGAAACAAAGCATTATGAACTTTCCTCCCCAACAACATAAAGCCAAACCAAACAATCTGCCCGCAACATGAGTAGGAGTTGACCCCATAGGCGATTAAAGGCGATGGCATCAACAGCCACTACTCAAAGGCCCAGGATTAAAATCTCCACAGAGTCCCTCAGTCCTTCTTAGTGTTCCAGCAGACCCAGGTTAACTCAGGAAGCAATGTGACCATCAAAGGCCTGCCAGAGACTGGGGCACATCTGGTCAGAGAAACAGATGTTAGACTCTCCTGACAGGATGGCGGAAGAAGTGAGAGGTCTGGGCAGCTCCCTACTTAGCTGCAATTTCCTCACAGCAGAGGTCCATATGAGGTGTAAACCGGCACTGAACAGAAACTTCAGTTACCAATTCTTGGTTTGGGTGAACAAACAAATAATTCAAGTCTAGCTCCAGGTCAAGAGTGGATGTGGGGTCAAAGTTTCGCTTCCTGGATTGTTAATGAGCATCATCGCACCAAGAAGATGCGGGCTGTACTTTGGGCCACTTTAGGATATGTAAAAAGATGTCCGCTTCTTCAAAAAGAATACACTGAAGCTGGATCAAACATGGGAGCACGGAGGCTTGTTGGGTGGAGAGAGACAAGAAATTCTGACCCCAAAGGGACCTTGCTCCTCCTGTCCCCATCACGGTTTGGGAAAATGCCACACAGTCAGAGAGGCTTAAGGGCTACAACACTCCTGATGGAAAGTTTTTTTTTTTTACTTTTTTATTTTTTTATTTTTGTTTTTTATTTTTCTAGATCTACAAAGTAAGTGGCANTTTTTTTACTTTTTTTGCTACTTAACCTTTCTAGCTACTTCTTCCTGCCTGCCATGCAATACACCAAAGCTAGGAGGAAAAACTCAAATCACAATTCAGTCCTTCTCGGGCCATTCAGCGGGTGCACTGAACAGGAGCGCCTGGTGGAAATGGATGGCCCCTGAGAACTGATTTCTATGACCATGCAATTTAGACAGCAGAGATGTCCGCTTCCAGTGGAAATAAGAGAGCGCTTTCGAAGGAAAATACCACTGCTTCAAAGGAAAGTCATAGCAAGGGACCCAAATCGACCAACTCCAACGGAGCCAAACTGGTGAACTAGCACAGGGATGACTGGCATTCTGGAGTATCTCTGCCTCAGTTCCCAAATAGTTAAGTTCACTGTTTAAAGTGGTCTTGCCTGTGTCCAGCACCACCTTCTTATTGGTCACACCCAAGAAGTCCATGAAAAATGAGCGAATTTGTGGAAATACCACTCTGAGTACATATAGCGGTAATACAAGAGAGAAGACAGCTTCCAGAAATGCTCCAAACCCAGGCATTAGAAGGAGAGAAGCACAATAATTTTGTACAGGTATCTCCTTTTTTTTTTTAAACAGGGCCTTTATTAACGTAAAAGATTTACCTTAAATACATCAGTAATTTTTTTTTCAGACAAGTTAACTTCAAAAAAAAAACTTCATCCCATCACCCCAAGACCTCTCTCAGCAGAGCTCCCGGAGAATCCATTCCCAAATTAGCTTTACAAAGTCGTCTAATATCACTTCCCATCCCCTTAAACAACGTACCGCGAAACATCATACAAAATACCACTAGTGGCCATTTCTCAAGGTACAAGGCAATTGGCACCTTCCGGAACAAAACTGAAAATTAGAAAGAACCCTGTAACCCAAGTGCGCAGCTTCTTAATTCCTACCACTCATGGGCTTGGTGGAAGGGAAGGAGCCACACGCTCACCTGTCTTTGTAGTTTATCACAGTATCGATGATGGCGTTCATCTGCTTTGTTAGTTTTGGGGGATTTGGTGACAGTTTCTCAGCTGGAGGGCGGCCTCTTCTTTTCTTCGCTTTTTCCACATCTTCCTTCACAGGCTCTTTATCTACATTTCTTCGTCTTTTTCTCTTCTTCAGCCGTACTTCCTCTTCCATTTCTTCCAAATTGCCGTCTTCGATGGCCTGTGAAGCAGAAACGAAGGAGGAAAGAGATTCAAGTAAGGAAATAACCAAGACAAACCTACCCATACCTTTACAATATGAGAGTCATAGACACATGTATTTTGAATAATTAGAATAAAATGAAACTCACTAAAACTAAAAGTAACCAGCCATCTATCAAGAAAGAAAGAGAGAGAGAGAGAGAGAGAGAGAGAGAGAGAGAGAGAGA